>VCRD01000071.1:44428-77827 GCA_006783055.1 Trinorchestia longiramus | reverse complement strand
GGGACTTGGGTAGTCCAGAATGGGACTTGGGTAGTCCAGAATGGGACTTGGGTAGCCCAGAATGGGACTTGGGTAGCCCAGAATGGGACTTGGGTAGTCCAGAATGGGACTTGGGTAGCCCAGAATGGGACTTGAGTGGCATCTCAAGAATGAAGCAAACGACTCGTTTTAACTGCTTTGAAACTATTTGTCCCTTTGTGTATTTCTTTCATAATTTATTTTGTGATTATGGCCAAGACTAAAATACGATCTGAGCGTAGACTGACATGTGTAAGTTTGGTAATTTCTTAAGTAAACCTAAGTTCAATAAAAACTACTTATGATGCAGAATACCTGACGCTGGAGCTTTGAATGTAACATAAAAGCAGGATATTACCACGGGACACAAAACATGCCCTTATTCTTTTGTAATGCTGCGTATTGTTTTCCTTAATTAACGGCCGCCCTTTGAATTCATGGTTAAAATATAATTGTTTGTACCCTATTATTATGTTCATAACGATGGGAATCTAACTATCGCTACAAACAATGTTGAGAAAAAAGTTCTGTATGACAAAATTCGAATATTACAGATCAGCACAACGTTATCATACGTTGCTAAGAAATAATTTTTAGAGAAATATTTGGTAGCTTTTGAATATTATAACGTTCACAAAATGTACGCTTCGTGAGATGCAAAAATACCAAAAGCTAGAGATCATTTCCAGCGCCAAGCAACTTGTATAAACTTGCTTGTGATCACTAAATAAACGGACGAGTCGAATTCTATGGAGAAAGAAATACGAAAATAGATATTAAACAGAAACGAATGAGTATACTTTCATAGAGAAAAATTATGCAAAAACAGATATCAAACAGTAACGAACGAATCTAGTTTTATGGAGAAAAAGATGCAAAAACAGATATCAAACAGGAACGAACGAATCGACTTTTATGGAGAAAAAGATGCAAAAACAGATATCAAACAGTAACGAATGAGTCTAATTTTATAAAGAAAAAAGATGCAAAAACTGAAATCAAAACACTCTTTTGACGTCTTGCTGCGAACATGTTTACTGCGGTCATTTACTGTACAAGTTGACGGCCACTTTCAGTAGTCATGCCTTACAGCAGTTATTAATTAGCAAGCGACTTGATCAAAGGCACGAGTCTATTAAAGTTCGAAATTAGATCATTCCATTGAGATTCCCCTTGAATTTTATTTGAAGAGAACCATTTTTCATGTCAAGAAATATTTCTCTATTATTTTCCAGATGTGATGAATGGAAAAATAACTACAATGCAAAAGTCTAATAACTTTCAACTGTTATTTTTAATCATATTGTGAATTACTATGGCTTGTTATATTCATTTTATACGGGTTTAACATTTCACTAAAATAATGACTTCTTGAATTTTAATATTTGAATTCAAAACGCAATTAAGACCTCATTGCCTGTGGAGACTAAAACTCTATACAAATACTGAGCGTTTGAGTGAACGGTCAATAAGCTTTTACCATTTTTCTAGTTCTGAGGTTTTAAGCCATTGTTCAACGATGTTATTGTTCTTCCTTCAAAGTCTTGCGTCTTGCGCAATCATGTCAGTATGAAATATGATGCCTTTGGTTTGTTTGCTCTACGACGTGATATTTTAACTGAACTTAAGAGGATAGCATGTTTCGTGGAAGGGAAATTTGACAGAAGAAAAGTCAAGCAAGATTGAATCCGCTTTTCTGCCCCCCTTGCGTGTCGGCATGACAGCTATGAATCAAAGTTGCTGCATGCAGATTAAGGAGAGATTAGAAAACGTAAGACACTTACAGAAAGTATAAGAGATGATGAACTCACAAAAAACATGCAATGAGTTAAATGCCATCATAAATTAGAGAATATGGTATACACCTCCGTTGCCATAGAGACGCTGCTTCAATTCTTCCAATCATAAGTTCGTGAGGAAGTGTCATTGTAATCATAAATAAAATACTTAAACAACAAGAAATGAAACAAACTGTAACAACTTTCAGTCCTGCATTTCAAAAAGAGTGAATTGAGACTCGTAAACGGAAACTACTGAATTCTTTTCTTAAGTCCTATCATTCGATTTGAAATGTTATTTTCATTCAATTTCTTCCAGTTCACCTCACAGTTCCATGCAGCAGAGATGTATTACAGTTGAAATTTCTTCTTGTAATCATTCCAAGTGCATGGACACAAATCTTCTTAAATTCATCCCGACGACGCAAAGACAAACTTCGAGTGAATTAAACCTACTAAAGTTTTCAAGTTTCTTCCCGTTCACTGAAAATAACTCATTCTGTGCTGCTCTGAAATTAGCATAGTAAAATTTTACTAAACAAACGTAAATATGATGTAGTCTCACTCGGAATATTATATTATCATGCGCTCTTTAACGTCAGCTTGGAAGCAAGGGGATTTATTGCCTCGTTTTATCTTAATATTTCCTAATATGGATCTTTGTGAGCACTCTTATTCTGCTAATTCTTTGTGGAAAAGAGCAAAGGCACATTTAATTTTTAGAATTTAGTGTTGGTTCTTCAACGACAAGCTCTTAACTATTAAATTTATCTGCATATTGTCACCCCAACTTAGTGTACACATTGCTACTCAATAAATATTATTATACCACTGATGTGTTATTCCATACGTTTTGCTACGACTAATTCAGAAAGTCAAAGTGTTTGCTAAATGGAATGCATACTACATCATTTGATTGTTTTCTAATTAGGGTAATTGTACATTTGCTCGAAATATTTGAGCGCATGTTCTTCTGTGTTTCAAACATTAATCCGATTTCCAATATTTCCTGGCATAACGGATTTTTTCATAGTTTTAAAATAGATGTCCTTGCCTTGCCTATCGTTCATATCTATTTTTCTATTTGTCTCTATCCTATCAGTGTCTCAAATTGAACACAAAAAGATTGATATATTTTGGTTCATTCAGCAATCATAACACTTATTTGATCGCTAAATTTCACAGAATTTCTAAACATACAGAATTTTTGCTCATTAACTTGTTTATAAATATCTAAACTTTGTAGCTCTCCTTAAAATGAAAAAAGTTCGTTTCTATGAACCTGATACAAAATGTGAGTTAGCTGAAAGTTCATTTTTCCGTCTCAGTATATTTCAGTTCCTTCTCATACATCCTAATGTTGAATTGTGTGGTGCCTGAGATGGCATTATTATTCAGAGTAGATCGCTCTGTCCCACAATTTGAAGCGCTAAAATTTCGTATGCCTTGCCGTTATGAAGAAGCCTTACTCTCGTAACCTGGCCGTAACTCATAAGCCTTTGAACAAACACATTTTTTTCAAATTATTTATATTTTACTAACTAAATCTTTTATTTATTTTCCTTAACTGACTCTTGCATACTCTCAAGCTCTTGATATTCAAAATGCTATTCGTACTGGTATACCTCGAAAAAGAATTATTTCGTTGCAAACATTGGTGGCTGACGTGTCCGCTGAAATATCATCCAATTACGAAACATAACAGCATCAAACCTGAAATTTTTTTTCCTTTGAGCATTCCACACCCGTACAATCGAATCTTGGCTAGGCTTAATAGCGTTTATATATGTGTTGTGGTATTAACGTGGTTCTCCTACAGCGTTGTTGAATATATAAATTGAAAAAATGATATCGATAGAGGAATATTCATCTTGTTCTATGAGTTTCACTAAATTGTGCTAATCATAAATTGTTTTATTTAATTAAATTAATTCATTCTCACCTATTGTCGTTAGTGGTGCCTAAAAAATCCGCATTTAATGTCGAAAATGCATTATTTTATACATCTTCCTATATTTTATTCCGAGAAGTAAACGTAGAATTAAGGAACCTTGTGTAGCTACTTCCCAGTACGACCTTTACGACAGAATTCGGCAAATTTTCTGTAGTTGTATTTTACTAAGTTCGTGGCTATTTAATTAAAACATTTGGTATCGCAGCTCTACTAAGCACTGGATGCAACCCATGTTTCAAAAATATTCCGCATTTTGTGAGCTCGCTGGATAATCTGCTAGCATAGTTCCAGAGTTTGCACAAATTAGATTTTCATAAATGTCATGAAAAGTATCTATGACGTATGCGTGGTGTTGTCATCGACATATTACAGCTTGTTTATTGGGAGCTGGAAAGCTGCTAAATGTATTTCACACAATAACAAAAATTTAATTTCCATAAGCTAAATTTTTTCCATTCTTTAACTCATATTTCCTCTAATGTACATTTAAAACTGTTTTTATTCAGAAACTGTTTTATCAGTCAATGGCGTTGATCCAATGTCAATTTTTTTGGTTGTGTCCTACTGACGAGACCAACATCTGTTGAAGTTTGTGTCCTGCTGGCGAAACCAACATCTTCTTGTGAAGTTTGTGTCCTTCTGATTAAACCAACATCTTCTGGAGAAGTAACAAAAATAATTTCCAAACATTTCAAATGATATTCAATAATTTAGCGTCCCTTTTAATGATAAAGTTCACCCTAAATTGAGATGCATCTACTGTCATGATGCTCACCCTTCGAAATATCTTCTGCTTCTAAGAAAAGTTAAGTTTTCACCAAACGAAATCATCTTACTGTGACAAAATTCACTTTCTCTTGCAAAAACCACAGATTTTTATGAAAATCTTCACTTCTTTTACTCACTATGTTTATATCAAGTGTGCATGAACACGTAACTTTTCGTATAAATAGCGGCCTCTCTCCATGTACTTTCACAATCTCTGCGCCTTTTTGTACTGTATTGTTACTGTCAATAGTGTGACATTGATTCCATAAATTATAATACTTCGACCAAATTTTTCCTGTTATAAAATCCTATCATAAAATTTTGTTTCATTGTATCAAAGATAAAGAACAAAAAAACATTTTCCAGAAAATCTATCACAGGTTTGTTTTTACGTCGCATTGTTCTTTTCACTTCTTAGCTACAAACTTCAGATTTACAGGCAATAAACGGGTAAGAAAGTGTCCTGTATACATCACCAGCAGCAAACTATTAACATTTGTTGTTTTAAATTAAAAGGGAGCGTTGCTTATCATAGATATGAGCGATGGCCTGAAGATTTGATTATCTGTAGGTAGATTTTAGTAAAATGGTCTCTCACAACACCAGTGAGCCATGGAAGGTTCCAAACTTGCACATAAATAATGTAGAGCAATGTTTACAATTACTATAATTACAGTCAATATACCATATAATTTATAGACGATATATCAACAGTCAAATGTTACGAATACATTTACAAACTCTTATGCGCTTCATAGCTTTCAAACATCACGGTTATCCTGTTAATATAATTTCTTATATTAGATGATTATGTGAACTGAGTTTTCAAGTACTAGTAAAATTTTTGAAGCAAACTTTAGTGGGTGAATGTAATTTGTAATTAAATATTCATTTTTCCGGGTCATTGTTAAAGCCACTGAGTGCGCTAAATTTTTCTCTACTGTTGTCCCTTAAAAATAATTTGTTAATAGTTACTGCGCATATCCTAGCAGTGTTGCCATCGTATGAGTCATCCAATTGATAGTTTTTCGAGTAACTTTTCGATTTGTTAAGAAATTCTAAAGCAAAAACTAAGTCCGCTGTGCGTATCAAACGCGAATGAAAAGCACTGCTTTCAAACCTACAAGTTCATTTCTCCAGACATTCCCCAGGTGTCCTTAAGAAATTATGCGGAATACATGTGAAGTCAGGCGTTTTACATAAATATTTTGCATATTCTTAGAGGTTGCAAACAGATCGAAGAGAACGTCAGTAAATTTAGTGAGGACTTGGAGACTATTTATAGGCTCTCTCAATTGGGACTTGGTCGTAGATTCTAATGCTTCCGAGTTATTTTCGTACCTGAACGAATTATTGAAATTTGTTCCTGACTTCTAGAAAGTTTTTGAATTCGGGTAAAGAAAAATACTACTTTGGCATTTGGAAGTTCGGGTAGAAAATGGAAAAGCAACTTTAGTGATTTCTACCATGGTGCTTATTTCATCTTCTTGTGACTGCAAATCTCCAGTTTGTTCGATAACCTTAATTAGTGAATAAATACATGTTAGAGTTTCTTACCAGCTCGATATTAACTTTGGTTTATCCAAACTCAACATTACGTTAGCCCCATTTGTGCCTTATTGAATGTAGACACTTTAATATTGGCTTAGGTAGCACGAAGACAGCTAGTTTAATTTAACTGGTCAGTCCATCATTTGCCTTTTCCGATGATTAAGCTCTCAGTCAGGAATCGGTGATCAGGCCTCTTAAAATGATCAATTGATTGCTTAAGGTAAATAAAAACGTATAATATGATAAACATATCATTATTTGTACTGTAAAATCAAATCGGAATAAGCTATAACTGCCCCGTTATGTTTTCGTTGCCTTGCGTCCTCGTTAACGAAGACAGCACATCGTCACGTCTTCGTTACACCAATTTTTTAGATGAGGCTCCTAGACGTCGCCCATGGCATTTATATGAAGCCTAATTTTCATCTTTAAGAAAGACAAAGACTTGAGCCTTCATTAAAATAACCTCAAAATTGTTTTGCAGCAAATCTTAATTAATTGATTTAATATTAGTATGCCTAGGAAATAGTCCTTCTAAATAAACTGGCTGAGTTCGGTCGTTTTTGTTTCTTAATATTTCTAACAGAATAAGTTTTTTACATTATGGTAACTACAGGCAGAATATTTAACATTTACTTGATTAAACACATTCTTCACACATGATAGCTAAGGGAAATTGCATTACTAATAGATTTATATAAATTAATTTCAAACACGATGTTTTGTTACATAGAAATCAATTTTGTCAAAAAGTGAAATTGTAAACAGATCAAAAAAATTCGTGTCTATTTCCCCAGCCAGCACATCCAATGGTGGGTAAAAATCCTGATGTTGTTTCTGTGCATCATATTTTCTTTATTTTATGAGCATAACTCAGAGTATCTCATTATGATGTACGCAATGTTTTCACAATAAATGAACGATAGGCGCAAAAAAATCACATCACAATTGGCATGCATTCATTTTCGTCAAATTTTTATATATAAAAAGAGTACAAAAATTTGTGCCCTTTTAAATATGTTCTCTAAGACCCGTCTAAAGGGACATTTTTTCAGCTTCGGCATAAAAAGATCCAGCACCAGAAACTAATTCCTCAAAATATTTATGACTATTTTATGTTTTATTCAAAATTAATTGTGAAAATCTGCACAGCGCCGAAATCACAGCAGTATCTTTGTTGAATCACAACTATTTTGTGTTTCTATTTCACTTTTACAACTTATGGTTTCTGTTTCTTTAACCCCTGAAAATCCTGAACGAAACATATGAAAAGAATCATCAAAAATAACACAGAGAAAATGCTAAATTGGTTGACTTTTACCTAGCCCTTTATTATTCATAGCACATGGTTCAGTTACGCTTTAATTAATTAGGAGCTCCTTGTTTGACGTAAAACAAGGCAAACTTTTGTCGTACATAATATTAAAATGCTAAAATTTGTTCCTTACAACATTTTTTTCCGATTTTTAAATTTTCACTATGAAGCTAAATATTCTGCATTTTTCTAACGGTATTATTCACATTTTGATATAAATTGGGTTGCCTTTAAACGCCGTAAAATCAAAATTGCTTACGCAGAGTCATAGGAAACGAAAGAGTCAACTTTTATGAACGGTTAGCTGCTTTTAAAATATGGCTTGCAGTGACTTTAAGGCACGGACTCTTATGTTCCAGCAGACTAAAATAAGTAACTGCAGTCTCAGCGGTCGTGCAAACAGTCGACTCTGCCAAAACTAAAGTCAGGAAATGCTGACGCCCGCACTTTGTTAGTTATGCTTTGTGGCATGGAGGTTGAAGAAGGTGGTGTGGTGCAGCAGGAGGCTTCTTTCTAAAATCAAAATATCTTATTACTAGGTGCACTTCTGATGGAGGACACAATTCCTATGTCTATTTGTAAAAAATTATAACCGAAAAATTGATATATATTTTGCCTTCCTCTTAATAGAATTTACATTTCCCTGAATAGAATGCAGCTTTCAAGGCAGTAAATGAATATTGTCATGATTGTAATGATACATTCATAGGTTTGCATATTCCAGCAATGTATGAGGTATATGTATTAGGTGTCTGTATCACACGAGGAACAAGGTATCAAGTGTGGAGCGGTTAACCGAGAGGCGAGCTCGAGGGCAGGGGAAACATAAACAGTAGTGTTTGAGAAGAATTACGGTGTTTAGTTTCGTGGCTAAATAAAGTGTCATACACAAGCAAATCTATTGGTAGAGACCTTGTGACTCTCAAGAATTACGTAGTCGTGAAACTCTCAAACTGATTGAAGAGTGGGCGAGGTATATCACAGACGTTTAGAAACCTATTTCAAACCATTAGACAAACAGGGAAATTGGAAAATGGAAAAAAAACGTGGGAGGAGTAAGTGTTAAACATCGAAGTCCATCATCAGCAACGAATCTCCAGCGTAAGGGCAAGTTTTAATATTATTGTTAATGTGATCGATGTTAGCGACAGGGTAGATTTAGTAATCTGATGTGAACGCCCATTGATTTAACTAAATTGTTACGCGTGCACACCAGACTATTCAGCGATTAAGTATGTAAAAGATCTGTAATGCTGCACTATTTAAAAGAACATTATGCGCTGTTCATATGCCAAAATGTGGTAGATGACTCACATTTCCCATCCCGTGATGTTTAGAATAACATGTATTCAATCTTTTGTGTGTATTATTGTCCTCTCTATTGCCATTGGAAAGAAGTATCGGGAACACCTTTTACCATGCCATGTATTCAGAGGATTAGAGTCCCTCTAGTGCAATTATATATGTTTCTTACATTGTATTAATTGTGTTATTTACAAGTATTAATTGAAATATAACGGAAGAACAACATGCAGAAAAGCCATGATTGAAACCAAGAAAACTTAAATTATGAGAGAAAAAAGACCTCATCGACAATCAATCATTGTGCAATTAAAAGTGGACAGAAAAGCTTTTTCCTTTTTATATTCATTAAACAATCATTAATAACAAATAGACATTCTAACAAGAAAAACGTATCGCCACAATATATGTATACCTTGAAATAAACTAGACTGTGATGACAAAAGCAAGAGAAACAAAGCATTACATAAATGAAATTTCATCATGAGATCTTGCACTTAAATATAGAAAAATTCAGACTTTAGCCAACTATTTTGACATTGAATAACAATATGCCAGGAGACAAATCAAGAATCTGATTATGAGAGCTGTCTGAGCTCGAGTAAAATGATGAAAAAACGAACACCAAAACTGGGAATGGGAATTGGTGAAGTATGTCAGGAAAATGAGGGAATGTGTTCTACTTCAACAGTTGTAAAAACATGAAACGTGGGATAGTTTTGATAAGCATTGCCGAGCTTCCATTTTGTGAGAAGGAGGTACATGAGTCGATCTCGGAAAATATTGCAGAGTTTTTATATAATAGTTCAATAAAATATGCGAGCACGTCCAATCAGCCTCCTAAACGGAATAATATTCGAAGTGTTTTGTGAATTATATGACACAGGTAATATTCAAGTACATGTTTTATTGCGAGGTTTTTGTATATTAGAACAACTGACTTGTTATGTAGTAGTGTTATCATCAAGTACTGTTCAATCTACTCCAAATGAAACGATTTCCTTGAACAGTTTATTAACTTAAGATAACATCATAATTTAATTGTAAGCACCTACGACCAACAATGAACGTTTTTCGTCTACAAAAGGTTCAAAGCACAAATCAACTTTGCTGTGCGAAATGATTCTCGTTCCTGTTCAGTGTACAATATTCACCACGTCGTAAATTTTGCCCAAAGTGTCATCGGTGAACTTACACACAGCAACATCGTCTTGAACGGCGCTTTTTATGCAGTGGACGGCACGCTGAATGCAGCGCTATGCTGACACGCACTATGCGAGATGAGTGAGGTTGTCTGCGGGCAGGCAGATTTATTGCCAATAGGCCTGGTCTCTTTTTTGCAGCTCAGCAGACGGCCTGCCTGGCGTAAACCAAGCAAGTGAACTCGCACGATAAGCTCGTATCGAAGGTTGCATCGTGCAGAACGATGGAGCTTGATTATTTTTTGAGCACACTGTTACACATAGAGGAAAAATATAATAATTCATCATGAGCGATACGCAGGCCAAATGTTCCATTATTTTTTTCTTACTTCGTACACCACTGACTGTTTTTAATGCTCTTGTTCATGTTGAGTGCATTTTCACAGCCGAGCTTTTAGAATCTACATTATTACGCAGCGAATAGTTTCTTAAATATCTACAGTAAGTGTAATATTAACTAAAGTACATACTCTGAAGTTATACCTATTTTTCTTCTACCGTGCATTTCCGTCAATTTTCCCGTATAATGACTTTCATTTTTACAAAATAGAGATACTCCATCATTAAAACAGTCATCATTTTTAAATTAGTTTCATTCAAACCAACAATAATTGAACTATGATTTATTATCACATTGCACAAAACCTTAACATATTTTGCTCTGATAACAAATCATTCAGCTCGTGATAAATAATAATAGGAAGATGAGCATGCAGCTGTGTGCTGAAGTACCATCAGAGCAATAGCTTAAAATGCATCTCCAAGGTAGATTTTGAGTGCTGTACAATTCAGTGAGCAAACAATCTTGTGAAAAATATAACTTTAATTTGATGATATCCAGTAGTCCAAACCACGTAGACCATAGCCTCATTCGAAGCATAACTGTGTACAGTAGTGGTAGATTTTTGCTGTTCCTGCAATTGAACGTTTTTGGGTATATTAACGTCGCAATTCAAAATATTTTTAATCGCATCAACGTTTCATAATGACGATGTAGAGAGAGCTATGAGAATATTTTTATTACTCGTATGAGTAATAAAAAACAACTTCAAGATGAATAATGAGTAACTTCAAGAAACTTCTACAGAGTGAAGAATATAGTCTAGCGTCACACCCTTTGATTAAATGTTGGAATTTGTGGTCAGCACAGGCATGTCTATGAAGTTCACATTTTTCAAAGACAGAAATTGCTGAATTGCACATTCCAGTTAACACTAAGTAAAAGCAGAACGACATATGTACAAATGCATTGACATGTATTCACCCTGAAAATTTTCATGAGCCCAAAATTTTCAAAATGTGATTTCCGAACACACGGTTAATACGTGCCCCTGTCATCGACAAGTCTCTTAGTAAATGATAGTTTCATACTATTTACAGTGCGCAAATTAGTAATCCAGTGTGTTTCACAGAAAATGTAAGTTCCCCTTTACCCAGAGGGCATCCATGTTCCTGAATTTATGAAACTGATCATAAAAGATGTGAATTAACCCATTTCAAGCGGTAGGGTGCCTGCTAAAATCTGCAAAAATTTTAACCTTCTATGTATAGTCGTCACCACTGTTAGCGACTGTCAGTTTGAAGCATTATATTTAGTGTCTCCGTTAAATAGAAAAGCAGGCCTGTGATTGTATACACTGTCGCTGCCTCTTAATAAGACTTCAATAAATAGTCGCTGCCTCTTAATAAGACTTCAATTTGATGTAAATATTTCAAATATATAAGGAACAAACATCAATATCACTATTGTATTTTATTCCGCATAATGCTTTACACAAAATAACAAAAAAATATTTCATATTGTTTAGATAATAATAAGAATAAGTTCACGTTATTATCAATAACTTGATTGTTTACCTAGTCAGTCAGGCATAAATACATATTCCAGTTATGCAAAAACACATCGTTCAGCTATAAAAATATGACCTTATTAATCAAATGTAAAATGAAACTCTGAAACCGAACACATAAGAATCTAAAAAAAATACTACAAACATCACTAGATGAAATCTAGTTAGTAAACATATATCTATATATCCCATTCTATATCATCTAGAAATTCATCTTCAAGGTCAACTTCGTCTAAGAACTGCAATAATCTACTGACATCACATTCATCATATAAGTTTAGTTTTCTTTTACGAGAAGACATGGTCGAAAACATGGGTATATTCTCTGTGAAAAGAAACATGTTGGTGAACACACTAAATGTAAGTAAATTGAAGATTACGAAATGTACGGAAATAATAGCAATTTAAAACAGTGGCAGCAAAGCAAGAGAAGCCGCACGTGTACTGATCATCTTGACCCGTGGCCACGCACCAATCCTCATCATGTCATTTATGACACTGGCCATGATTGCGCTAATTGACAATGAAATAACAGTAAAATATACCAGATGCCTCTATTTTAGATACAATCCATATATCGTAGCAGCCGCTAAACTGTAACATCAAAAACAAGCTAATAATTATATATAGACGCTCCGCTGAATGGGATCATTCCTGGGAGCATCTATATATAGTTCCGCCGCTTAGAATGGGTTAAGAAGAGCATCTTGGAAGCAAATTCACTTCAGTTTTTCACTAAAGTCTGTATCACCTAGAAGTATTTCTTGCCTCTTGATGCTCCTGAAAGCCTAGAGGCAAAACATCAAAGCTGTTTTAAGCTGCTGCTCGTCTCTACTGAGTTTCTTGGGAAATTCCTCTTGCTCTAGGCTCTCCTTTGTATGCAGCCCGACGAAGATGGTGTCTTTGACTTTGCCCTAAGATAGTAAATAAAGCATTTGCGGTATTTTAAGGCTGTTGACTTGTTAGCAAAAAGAAATTGTTTCATAACGCTAAATTTTGTTAGCAGTTGAGACATACACTCGCTCCAATAGTCCTATAGGGGCTAATATTGGCCTCCACCAACCTATAATTCGGTCTGCTATTATTATTCCTGCATTCATTTGTGCAGTGTGTGAACTCAGTTGCCATAGAGACAAATCTCACAAAGAAACTTCTCATAATCATCCGACATTTCATTTGTTAGAATTTCCCAAACATGTCCTAGTAGCAGTCATCATAATGCTAAGAACCTAGCAAAATATTAACCCAGTTTATTCTTCTTACGTGGTGTACCAGATGAGTCGGAGGAAAAGAAAGAAAAAGGTTCCTGATATAACAGCGCACAATTTTGAGCTTCTCACTAGAGCTGTCGATAAACAAATATATCTTTCTAATGGGTTACAGTCGCTTCTTAAGACCCTCAGCTCAAATAGTCACGTACTCTCTCTGATCAATGATTATTTCATCTATATCTAACAACAGTTTTTGAAGTTAGACGTAAAAAGCCTGGCATTGAACGTCATGACTCAATGTTTATGATTAGGTCTTTGAAGTGTTTTTGCATAATGTAGAATGGGCTTTCCTTCTCAGTTGCACCTCATGAAATTGTAATCTGAATGTGCTGGACGAGTTACTCCTCGACTGGATGTCTGTTTTTCTTCCAAAGACGCTGCTTTTTATGAAAGAGTGAATGAATAGGAAAATATCACAGCAGTGCAGCATAGGAGAAATAGAACACAGTTCATTTAAATATCTTATGACAACAGGAACGCTTTGAGTAGTTAATTCAGGTTTTTCTTCCCAAATCCCACACGGTTAGAAATCACTTACGTACTGGTGGCAGAGAAAGAGGATGGTAAGATACAAGGAAAACGCGTGAAATTCACACTCGCAGTCATCAAATTGGTTTTGAATAATTATGATACTGGCGGTATACAATACTTACATGGCAAAAAGGTTTGGGAAGCATGATCGTTTGTACACCTCTGTGCTTCCTACTATTAAATATTTCCACGATACATATGTACCTTGCAATTGTTAGAGTGAGGAACTAGCTGAATTAAAATTTATGAGATAGTGAATTTCGCAGTTTTATTTGTTAATGCTTTCCTTCATCGAAAAGATCTGAATAAAATTGCTGTAATGTGATGAAAAACCCTTCATTTTCTATGTATATATACCCAAAGGGTTTTCCCAATATACTCAAAATAGGATACATTTTACAAAAAAACTGAGATTTTTGAGTTAACAAGTGTACGAAGGGAAAAACTTATGAAAACTTCTTAACATTTTTCGTGAAAAAATTCTGCCGTCCGAGCAAGCAACGTTGCCCATTTTGTTTCAAGGGATTGTCTCTAAAGTCTCCAGGTAAAATTAAAGTCCCCATGGTGATATCTTACCTCGATTGGCATATTAAAATATACTCTGGCAAATAGGCTTCATATATTTTAGCATGATATAGTCATGAGACACGTATACGCTCTCAACAGTCATAGATTGGCCACAGGCGTATCGAAATATTTCTGCTGTTTGTTTGATGTCGGTTTATCTTCACTTCTCAAATGAACATAAGTTACTTTTTTGATACCCCATTGAGTGAGCCTATCCTCACACCTGCTGATAGTTATGCTACAAAATATTCACACCTGCAAAGTATAGTTCTCATCATCACTCCTACACTCAGCCTACATAGCTCTATAAAACAATTTCGTTGGTGCTCACTATGTACACACTAAGCACTTCTGCGTGGCCTCATAACATCTCTGTCGATTTTCACCCCCCATCGGCTTAGCTCCAGCGTCTATTCCGGACAATGAACGACCAGGTTTCGCTCATCAAACCCTGTAATGACCGCACTCTCCCGCCGAAGCTCAGCATTAGTGTGCACTCTGAATTGACAGCGTCAACCTCATAACAGTTACGGGACAGTTTTCTGAAAAGTGAATACAGGGTAAAAGACTAGAAAATGAACCGAAGTATTGTGGCTGTTAAAAGTTTCGTCGTAAGCTAAAGAATTTTTTGGTTCAAAAATTAAGAGTTAGAGGGAAACTTTCAAACAGAAAGACGCTAGGTATGTATCATGAGTCTTTTTAGGAGGAAAAATTACTCTAACTAATATTCACACATTACCAATGAACTTTAAGGGCATGTATTGATAATATTTGAAAATATAGACTCACTATCTGATGTGTTAGTTAAAGAAAAGTAAGTCAGCAACGAAATTTATTGGGTAATTTCTTCAAATAAATTGCCCTCTTCACATGAACCAGGTGATTGTGTGAGTAAAGATGCCAGAATGTTATGTGGTCGACTACGTAGATTAGATTAGTCACGATCCAAACGTAATTCAGTTTTTCCTACATCCGCTAGAGAAATTTTACGTGCATTTGTTGCTAAACAAAAGATTTTTTAAACTAGGCAAGCAATTTAATTCCCTCCCGTCTCCAAAAAAATGTGTACTTCATTATGTTTTCTTGTGGCTTCTTAAAATCCAGAAACAGTCACAATATTCAAACGAAACTATATAACTCGTTGAAAAGTGACGTAAAAACTCATTACTCTCTTTTTCTCGATCCACAGTAGGGAGATTCATCATCAAAGCAGTCTCCTAGGAGAGTGAGGAACTATCTAACAATGCTACAGTCCTCCAGGGTTGCAATCACAACGATTCAACTCGCGACATCAAGATTAAAAATTGTTTAACGTTTGTACATAGTGATAGTTTTCTCCCTTTTTGAAAAGTTTTTAGATCCAAAAAGCCACTTTTTAACATCTATTAGTGTGCCCCTAAAATTATAAAGCTGAGATGCTTCCATTTTCCCTCTCCCAAACTCCAGATTTGTCGGAAGTACAAACTGTATTCATGTGAGGTGATGGTCTCAGTTTCAGTATTGAGATGAAGGATAAAAATACTTCAATACCCTATTACGTCAATGTTAGTGTGAGATTGAAGTGACGCATTGCCCCCTAGAAAAAATTGGTCCAATTTCATGTTATGCAATTGTATGCGAAGTCAGATTGATAAATTCGAAGGGTCTACCAAAGGACTTTTCAAAAAACTTAACGGATTTCATATCCCGTATTCAACATACTTTGAAACAGGTCTCTCCATACAATTTAACGATTCCTTTGGTAAAAAATTATTTCCGTAAAATAGCATAGTTTCATCCAAGAGAAGCATTTAAACTCTATTTTTTTTAAACATGTACACTTTTTTCCTGTTTTTCTTCCTACAAGCCTGCACGCATGAGCTTCTTATTCTATTATCAGAAAATCGCTACCGATCAAGACAATACCAAAATTACTATTGGTAAACTTAAAAAATGAATTTGGAAAAACGTATTGCCTGACACAAAATGTATATTACCTTTCACTGCAACTATACGTATTTTCGAAGTAAAATTATCTAGCACTAATTGATAGCATATTATCCAGATTTCTAATGAAGGTTATCCACATGTATCAGGTCGTACTGGAGAACTGGGCAAGAATTTAGGTCTTATCATTTCACGATGTATGGTCATGTAGCTCCCATTAAACTCTTTGCTCAGATCTCTGGCTGTACTGAAAGGGTTTTCCTCAATGACAGCCTACAATTCCTCAGAATTAATCCCTTTGGAGGATCCTTTCTTGACTCGTCCTTTGGACTGAAGTTTTCCTTTTTTAAAAGAGAAAACCATCTTCTAACAGTCTTTTTATTCACCACATCATTTTCATAAGTGTCTTTGAGGGATCTTGCTACTGAAATTGCCGTATTTCCCTTCTAAAATTCATACAATGAAATATGTCTAATGTGGTTTATACCTGGAGTATACATTTAGGTCAACTATACTTATTTATTACAATAATTTTAACGAAATCTGAAAAAATACTATTTCTTGACATATGTTTTGCGCAAGGCCGTGAAGTTTGATTCTCTCCACCTAACAATTTATCCATGAAGTCAAGCAACCCGAGCTAGCAGACCTGATGCTTCTATCTTATTTACGAGGCATTGTAAATAGCGTGTTGACATTTGGTTTAAAGGATTAATGCTAGAGGCAGGCAAAACAGGGCATGCAGTTGCGACGGTGTGAGTGTTATGTCAAAGAAAAGCAAAGTCAACACCTCTCAAGTTATGATTGATTACAAATTTCCATTTCAAACACAAAAGAGAAAGAATTTTTCCATGAAGCCATTGCGAAAGAAGTAAAATAAATTGATAGTGAAATAAGGCACAAACTTGGCTTATGTAAGCAGTTTCAAAGGTAAATGAACCGATAGATTGTAGCGTAGGGTCTTTGTTATAGTAAAGAGTTATTTTGAAAATGCAGAATTTTAGTAATTATGAGATCCTACTGAAATGAGGTAATTGTTGAATTCAAATGTATATGATTTGATAATTTCTAACTGAAGACTCCTTGTGTACTTTTCCTTTGCTGGAACACGATGTTCACTAGAGGGTCTATGATAAATGTCGCTTTTCACTTCGAAATTTTTAATATTTGGATCCATAAATGTTTAAATCTGTTTGCAACGTACAGATATGAGCATTAAAAAATTTGACTAATAAATAAACGTTACAAATGAGAAAAAAATTGCGTAAATGTTGAATATTTAATACTTTTCGGAAAATATTGATAAATAGGTTCCATGTTCTTGAGATCTAATTCCATTGTTTTATCAATGTATTTTCAAATATTAATCGTAATTTTTCACCTGAAGCTTCAGTAGCTACTCACTTGTTTTAAATATAGAGCAGGGTTTCACTACTTTGTTTCACGAAGGCTTAAATTAAGGCTGATTTTCTAATTATCTACTATTTAAATTGTACCTGATGCAGAATAAAAGCACTAAGATCTTTGCTAGTAATGCCCCAGTAGCTATCATACTTTATTAACAAATTAGCAAAAAGTGCTCACTATTGCTTATGACCACGCAGCCATGATAAAAACTTTGTTCACCAGTGCCACATCAACAAATCTTGAAGTGAATGAAAAGTGACACTTAGAAAATTGTATAGATAATTTTGAAGATTTCTAGCTCATATTTCAGTTAATTAAATTTATCTCATGCAAAACTTTTTGGTACAAAATGCACTATTATGTATTTATCTTTTTACACAGAGGAGGAAGTAAATGCTTGTCATATACAACTGTAAAAATGAAGAAAAATTCAGCCAATAGTTCTTTCCTATTTTGCTTGAATCGTTGTTCATCTTGTTCAATTTCCTGTTGTTTTCTTAGCCATATAAACTAAGAGATTTATGATACATTCTTCCATTTTCATCTTTATGGTTATGAGATTTAAAGTTTGCATGATTTTCTTACCGAATAAAATTTGATTCTGGCTCGCCCTGACATCGCAATAACAAGTTCTCTGCTGCTCTGATTATTATTCCAAACAGCAGCAGATCGGGCGATGTCTCCATGGCAAATTGCTTCTTTCGAAGTTGAAATGACATCGGAGTCGAGCCAATAATCTTCTAGATTATAAAAAATCCCAATGAAGATTGGCATTGGAATCCAGTTTTCCTATAGAGCACCGACGCTGCCAAACAAATTTAAACTGACAAGCTCGGTCCCCTGACTCCAAGAAATTTTCATCGTTTCAGAAAGAGTAATGTTGTGTAAGGCTTCACATATCGTCCGGTGAAGTTACATTTTGAGTTCTTCAATGATGATGAAAATTCAAATTTATGAACATGTGCAAGAACTTATGAATGTAAAAGATAAACTTCCGTATGTTCGTTGATTCAGTATGGTAATAATTCAAACGTAAAATTCCTCGTACTGCAATAACTATAATTTACGTGCATGTCTTTGTTCATACTTCTGTAGCATGCAAAATGTGCGTAGTGCGTTAACTAAGTTATATTCTCCTTATTTTACACAGTGAATACGAACGTTGAGTAACACTACAATCATAATTATTATGTATAACGCTGCACATTACTACATTTTATACTCAGATACTCAGATACTCTATAAGTCTAATAATTCCCTCAGAATTGGTATGATGTATGGAGTTTACCCAATCATCTCTCCGAATTATTTTAATTTTTCAACCATCACACCTGTTCTTGAGTTTTGAATACCACAATCACATGGAAATCAACTACCAATAATAATAAATAGATTGAACCCGTGCGCAGAACTCTGTATCTTAACTGTTCAAATTCATGAGACAAAAGACCGATTCTTAAAAATAAATGATTACTATTTACGCTAAAAATCTTGAAAACTCATATATAACAATGTGCTGCAGTTGTCTTCAAAAATTACAGAAAGATAATTTTTAATAAAATGACTTCTTTGGCTCTGGTATAATTTTTCTTCCTCTATTTTGATGAAACTTGTGATTAATGCTAAACTAGTGAACTCGCACAGTGCTTTATTTATCACACGTCATTTACTAAGACTTAAGAATTCTTTTCCATATTTATAGAAGAGCTAGTAAAACTTCCTTCCTCGTAAACTGTAGTAATAAAGCTTTTGTTGCACGTGTTCTTCAGGTGTCATTCTCTTGAGGCCGTTGCGCACAAAAATAGTCATCACACTTCTCTAAATTAAACTTTTTGTGTTTTCAATAATTCGTCTTTATGTTGCAGTGTGAATTACTAGGAAAATATCATTGGTCCTTTTTAGAATTCAAGTTCATGCTTACAAAACAAGGAGTAATTTTATGATTTTGATGCGTCATTACCAATTTCTTCTATGCTAGGAAAATGTCTCAAGACTCAAAAACAAACCTCAGGGATAGATTGAGAGACCACTTCAGAAAAAATGAAGTCCTCTCTATTTTTTACACATCAATGAATGATGAAACGAGAGCTGCTATACCAATGACACGTTATTGGAGATGAATGCTGACGAAAGTTCGGTTGCCAAATATTAAAACGTATTAGAACATTCTGGAATAATTCTACAATAATTTTCATGTATACACATGCAGTGATTAATAAAGAACTTCACATAAAAGACATTTGTAAAACTCGTTTGTTCCAGGCTGAGGTACGAACGAACATAGCAGCAATTTCGCTACAATTGACCATTTGAAGTGCGTGGAAACACAGACTCCAACTGAAGTCTTGTCTTGGTAGCAGCCTCGACAGCAGCTGACTGCATGAGCAGTCTGCAGGGAATGCAAATTGGTTAACAAGTTTCATGAAACTGAAATCAGAACACCTCCAGATTGTCAGAGTTTGAAGCGAGGATTTTGTAACGAAAAAAGTAAATTTACAAGTATTTCATTACTCTCAAAAGACCAATTACTAAATGGCAGGCGAAGTTACTCGTATATGTTTTCTGGTCGTTAGGTATGAAATGCTTATTTTGGACGGATAGTTTAGTTACATTATCTCAAATAAAAGCAATAAAGTATAATCAGAGTAAACGCCTACATTATTAATACATTTTTGCTTTATTACCAGTAACTTATTTATAACGCTTGTAAAGAATTCTGAGAAGCAGGAGGTGATGGTCGGGGTCGATCTTGAGGCTCAGTTTCAGGGATAAAGAAACTGAACTGAAATTTCTGAAGCCATCGACGCACAGTGCAATCACTAGCTACACCTTCGTCAAAACCTCATTGATATTTCGAGATGTCTGTGATACATCGGTTTCATATCGGAACTCATTTTCTAAAACAGCACAAATTATTTTTATTTTTTTAGTTCAGAAAATCGATTTCCATAATAAAACTAACATCATCCAACACCAGGAAGTGTATGAGGAAAAGTGATGTTCAGTGCTGCTGAGCAGCAAAATTTTAACACAAAACATGAAAGTCAAAGACAGCAAAATTTGGAAAGTAATAACATCGGGATTTTCATTTGTAATAATAAAAAAGTGTAACTGTTGTAGCGTAATTCAGTCAATGTTTTTAAAGTAATATTTAGGTGTGGTGGTCAATTCAGAAAACTAGTGAACAAATTTTAATGAAACTTTATTTAAAATTCAATGAGTATTTTCAAATCCTTTGTATTGTGTGAAGTAGACTGCATAAATTGTTCAATCACAAAGTTTAGCTTTGGGAGTTTAAAATTTATTTGAAAATAGTGAGCATCGACAGCATAGTTATTCTTTAAATGAGTGGCTTGATCCTTTACTGAATTATTATTGTATATTTTTCTTGCAATAGAGAAATGCATTCTACTTGTCCCGTAGTACTATTCCCTTATGCCAATGATGGCGTCCACATGTTGATTTTAAATATATTTTCAATCAACTTTGAAAAGTTGAACACAAATTGTATGTAACATCGATTGCAGAATACTCGGCATATGCAACTGCCATTTACAAAATGAACGCTATAACGAACATCGACTATCACATGAGCAGAACTTGCAAACTCACTCATTCTTGAAATAAGCAACAAAAACAAGAAACATTCAACTTAGCACGGGAATTACACTTTAAATTGTCCATCAGGCATGGTAATTAAAAGCTGAAAATGAGTTCTGCTTATTTGGTGAGCAAAATTGGTTGCTCACAGTGCATCATATTTTTGGATCCTAATTTTCAATTCATTCTGACATGCAAGAGGCCTCGCATACACAAGTTGCTTCAAAGGTGTGTGAAGTATTCATTTGACCAGCTTTTGGGGCGAATAATGGTCGTGAAATATGTAAGCGAGCTTTCTATACACAAACATCACAAGCATTTGAACTTTGACAGTTTATGAACTTTGGCGTTTGACCAATTACTAACAGTTCATGTTTGCGGGCATAGGTGATGAATTTAAGGTCAATTTTTAATACTGATATTCTAGTAAACAAGGAACGAAACGAGAGCTCCGTAGAAATTAAGTTGAATGAAAATTTGAGCTTCGTGGCCGTTATATAAGGAAGCATCATTAAGAGCAAGCTCTGAAACGAAAGCCCTTCTCATGAAAATTCATTTTGCATGGAATTTTTTTAATAATCTGCAATGAGTTGAGTTGCAATGATATTACAAATGCAGCACAATATAACACCTAAATGGCAATGCATTCAAGACAATCCTCAGAATTAAGTAATCAGTAAAGCGTTTGGCTTCAGTAAGGCAAAATAAGCTGTAGTTTCTTCAGAACATGCCTATAGAGAGGTGATGTCTAAAACTCGTTAATCAACATGTTAAAGAAATTAACTCCTACTACTGAGTGCATTGAAAAAACATGGAATAGTAGTGAAATGAGAATTGGGAAGCTTGTCCTATTTACTTTCATCTCTACATTTGAATCATTTAAGAAAGATAATTTTAACTTGGTGTTGAAGGCGAACTAACGATATGAACCTAAATTTTTGACACAACTTAATATATCACAGAATTTGCATACCATTAGTGAAAAAAGGAAAAATACTTCATATAAATTCAAGGGCGGGAAATCACACTGAATCTGAGAAATTTAAAGAATTATAGTGAATTTAGATTGGTCACTTATTATCAAACATTGATTTTTCAAGCTAGATTAAAAAATCCTGCAACATCTCATCATAAATGTTACCATAAGTTACAGAGCACATTCGATTGCATTGTGCAATTTTAGTAGTTCTTAGTTCTCAGTTTATCTCGTCCTTGTTAGCTCAAAGTCCTGTAAACTTTACGTCTGTCGTTGGATGCACTCAGAAGTTCCAGAAACTCAGCTCTTCAAAACTTTTTTCCCCATGAAGTTTAGACAAAGAAACTCTTAAAAAAGATGTTTCAATGAAGTTCTTCAAAAGATATGGAAAAAAGTTGCCGAGAAGTTGAGCAGTATTACTTGAGGCATCCATTGTGGTACACATTGTAACAAAACTGTCAAAACTCGGTCATGCCTGTTTGAAATTCCGATGAATATACATCTCAACATTGTTTTTTTAAACATAGAAAGCTGTGTACACTCCTACATGTATGAATACGAACATATAAAAGTATGTACATAAATACTTCCATATACGACATCGAACTTGAATGAAATATATCCATATCTCTGTACATTGCAAGCTGGGAAGTGTGTACAGCTTAGATTGTCCAGCAACACGTCTGCAGTGCGGAGGACTGATGGCTTAGATTGCAACAGGGACACATAAAAACGGAACAAAACAATATGAAACGGTCACTGAAGAACATTTATTGTCATTTAGATTATTTTCAGTCCAGTAGAACCTTTATGTTCACGCAATTTCGAAACCTAGAAGTGAAAATCTCTGAGATTGGCGTTGACAGTTTGGAATGATGGCTCTCCCCTGTACAAGTGAATTGCGTTGATGGTACTAACAAAATAACGAACTAAACAAGGTAAACATGTGTTCTCTTAGTAATAATCGATCTTAAAATACCGTCATTTTAACATTTTTCACAAGGAAAATCCTGTCACATGGGAAAAAAACACCTTAAGCTCAGCCTTAAATTAGAGCCTGGTCAGACTGGACGTCCTTTTAACCCCCACAGACGCTCACTGAAATAATTAATTCGTAAGCCAAGGAGACGTGAGTTCCAAGAGAAAGTTTGTTCTTGTTCCTAAAGTGAAAAATAATTGATACTGAGCTGCTAGCCAATATTTTTAGTGTTTTGACTGAAAACTATGTATGATATTTCCTCAGCAATGGCTAGAGGAGCTGTTCAAATTAATCCTAAAATGTGAAGGACCGGATCTAGGGATCAATTTAGTCTGCTATTAAACTTCGGTACAGAAAAGTTCTAGAATTTTATAATCGAAGAAAGCATTTTTTCCACCGAAGCCTTGTCAAGAATCCTAATTTTCGTCCCTTGATCGGCGTGAGAATGGCCCCAGAATGAGACCGCCCGACCCACAAAGAAGCGACGAAAAAATTTCACTCACCATAGACTTTTCGTTCTCATTAAACACGTCATGTTAAGCATCTAATTTTTACCATGAAATGTGTCAATGCATAACCAAGACACGCAACATTGGGAAAAGCCAGTAACGTCGTCATAGGGGCTCGCTGATGTCGCACGAATTAGCTTTCAACGAAGTTGAAATGCAGAATTACTTATGATCAAAGTCCTTTTTGGTTTCAGTCATTCACTATTCCCGTAAACTGGACAAATTTTGGAGCAAAACAAGAACTCATTATTGTTATGTCTGCAGACTTTGTTCGGAAATAGCGAGCCCGTATCGAATTCGGAAAGTTAGTCTCGGTAATTCTTTAATTCAGTGAGTTTTCATGAATCGTCTGTGTTCCAAAGATCATTATGAAATGTTAATTATTATTATCCTTTGAACTCGTCAATGCATAGCGTCATTAAAAAAAGAGGGCAAGAAAAATCGGTATTGTAATAATTTCATGGTGTAAACATTTTCTTTCACATAAGAGCTCATCTCTCCCTCACGTTACAGTTCAAAAGCAATTCAAAACGTAAGATAACGTATTTTCCCTTCGACATTGTTTCATACTAACGATTTTTCTTGGGTTTTTTATTTTGTTTGCATTGATGAGTTAATTTAAACCAACTGAATTTTCATGTCTGCCAAATTCATTGTCAGTGGTCTAATAAGTAGATAGTATATAGTAATTACTAATCTAGTAATTCTAATTAGTAATGGTGTAATTAGTAACTAGTATAGATCTAATTAGTAGTTACCAAAATTTTTCGCCATGGTCTTTTATCTAGTTTTATTCCACATGGTGTGAAGGAAATCAGAGTATTTCTCTGTCATTGCGGCGTTTTTGCCAGATTTCATTCATTAGACAGTCAGACTTTGGTGCACTGTAGTTCAGGAAGATCGCTACCGCTTGAATAATTAGCTCTAGTACGAGAAAATTTTTCCTTCAAAAACATGATAAATTTGCATCACCAAGTGAGCTTGAGCTATCAGCGGCCTGTACCTTTCTTACCTGTGCAAATTACGAAGAAGAACCGCTAGCGAAGCACGCTTCAAATTATTTGTTCCCTAACGATGTAAGCCTCAGCCCAATTCCAGCATCATATGGTTTTTGAAGGTCTTATTTCATGATCAAAAACTTGCTCTTCACGCTTCATTTTCCACGGTTCACCGGTAACAGCTCCTGCGTTTTTCCGAGTTGTTGAACCAAGTTTATGTACGCAAATATCTGAAGTTTAATCGACCAAGCCCTGCTCGCTGTTCGTGATCCGTGAGTCTTTTCATGGCCATTGCTAAACAAATTTGCGGGAAAATAAGATCTACTTTTTGGAACGCTTTCAAGCGCAAAATGAACCGCGTCAGAGAAATCTCATTACGTCCGAGCGAAAGGTTTTTAAACGGTTTTTTGAAGGTGGATTTCTAAGATTTTTCAGATGAAATTATGTAGAGGAACATGAAAAAATATCAGTTTTCCCTAACGAGTCTATGAAAAGCAGCTTAATAAACAGCAGTTTAACACAAAATAATAGGTACACACGCTTGCAAGCCACTCGGCACTACGCAACCAACCGAATAGCAATAGGTCACTGTGGACCGGAAAATCACTGTACGTGTACTTTAACAATCAATGGGAATCATTCATTGTTCAGCAAGAACAGTACTAAATTTCTGGAAGTTTCAATTACAAATCCGTACTCATAGAGCGTCATGTATGTATATCGACATTTCATAAATATTTTCTCATAACTAGTTAATCTATACCAGCAGATCAAATTCATCTCGTTGGTACTCTTTTTTTCTGCCTTGGGCAACTTGAAGAGGCTTTCAGATGCACGGGAAACGTTTAGAGGGATTGTATCTATTATGTACATGGCTCAGTCCATCACCAATTTTACGTAATTTCAAAGCTCTCTAGACAA
Source organism: Trinorchestia longiramus (assembly GCA_006783055.1). NCBI lineage: Eukaryota > Metazoa > Arthropoda > Malacostraca > Amphipoda > Talitridae > Trinorchestia > Trinorchestia longiramus. The sequence goes on along the minus strand of VCRD01000071.1, from coordinate 52,404 downwards.
ATGAGATCTCTAATCTGCATAGACAGTTTTGCAGAAGTAGGTTATCAGGTTCTGAAGACGTACCGGCCTACAACGCCTGTGCATCAAAAAATGATTGTTCTGGTGATCAACTAGCTTTTGAATGTAAATTAATTCTCATCATTGAATAGAAAGTTCTGTTAAATAACAGAATCAATGTGGCTTAGAACGACCTGGCGTCTGAATAGTCACATCCCCGGAGGAAGTAGCTAGGAGAAGTACGTAACTTCATTTAGAGCTCGTGTGGGATCACTTCCCGGGTTTTGGGAAAATTGCTTGACTTTTCGATTATCGACATCTTCATCTTTCCCACCAGCTTCCTGTTGAATCTCTTAGGATTTATTCAGAACTTTATTTCAGAATATTTTACAAGGGCTGAAGTGATGGTAGTTCTAAGAACACATCAACCTTTTTCATTTCTTACCACCAAGCTGCAAAGCTCCTGAATTCATCTTCGTACTCTATGATTCTCTACTGAGTTCTGCACCGATTTATTCCTTCAAATATTTCCAGCATCTAATACCTTAAATAAATTCTATCCAGTTGTTAAGGATGTATTAAACTCTCTAACAAATGCCTCACTAACACAAGTTAACTCCCATGTTCTGGGAACTGTGCTAGAATGCAGGAACTGGAAGGAGTCATGATGAAACAACAGCAACGAGCGAACGATGTAAGCACCAGAAATTAGGGACCAGATGACACATCAGGGGCTGCGTAACTTGGTGCCAATGGTCACCTAATTTGCTTAAGCGACCACAAACGTGAAACTATCATACTTTCTAGGAAGGAAACTGAGTTCAGTAACATGAAATGCATTTAGTAAATAGAATGATTACTGTTCAATGATAATGTGACTTTGATATTCAATCTTGGAAAGGAACTTCGTTTTATGTATGTTAACCTAAATTGTGTTAAGTAGTAAGACCCATGTTGCGGGTCTTGTCTCATTTTCTACCTCATGCTGTATAGAACGTAAAAGTCACTTTCAGCTCTAAGTTTCTGGATGAAAAAAGAGTCAAAAAATTCATTTTAGAATGGTGTGGCTGAATTTTTACATTGTCGTATGTTCTTCACTTTTTCTTATTACCGATAAAATCCTAAAAAGACGTAACTTATAACTTTCTTTATGAAAAAACAATCTATTGAGCATGCCAGAAAGGATATTTTACATGAGGTCAATTTTATTACTTAGGTAAAATTCTTAAAAAAATCTGTGAATAAATGATGATTCAAAGATGATTTCGAAGTAATTGAGAGCAATCCAAATAGAACTGAGATACATGAGAAATAACGAGAAGAGATCCAATAACAAGTCCGGGTGATCTGTAAAAATGGTAGATACAAATAGAAAATGATGACATTGAGGAGATAACAGATACAAGATGCTCATAAAAGCTCGATAGACTTCGAAAAAGCCTGCTAATTATACAAAGTTCACCAAAAACAAGAAATCGAGCATGATATGAAGCAGCGACCTAAATAGAATTACGAAAGAGAAAGAAAGAAAATAACTGAATAAGAAAGAGGTGAACTCAATAGAAGTAGCAAACAAATTTCAACAATCCGAGTATAATAGGAAAAAAGCTAATTATGAACCAATGAACAAAATTTACACAATAGAAAAAAGAAAAACCTCTTAAATGCAAGAAAAATATCATAAGCCTGAGATAAACAAATTCCAAATGGAAAAAAAACATAAAAATATACATAAATATCAAAGCCAGATACTGAAAACCAGCGAAGAAATAGAATAGAAATGAAGAACACGAAATTAAAAACAAAAACCAGAGCAACTCCGAGTTTCATCTCTAATTATTAAAGAATTTTTAGATCTCCAACTATTAAATAATTCCGTGTTTTGAATATAAATAAACATAAACACAGTTGTATCTGGTTTTAGCATATTTTTTACACTGTATTATTGTTATTATGCAGCAGCTGATAATGCTCTATGCCCGTTCATGCGACTGCAGAATGGTGAAAAACATTTTGGTAAAGATACTTATAATACCAAGCATCTTAAAATTAAAAAATCTCACTTCTGCTCTTATTAGTTCTATGATAAAATACGAACTTAGTTGATTTTAGATACACGCCCTGTTGAAAATAAATCGTTAAAATACGCATTAAATTAAAGTTGCATCGCAAATGTGATTATCAAATAATAAAACACATTGTGGTTAAAATCAATTTATAACGACTTACATGAACTGTTCACTACATCATAATACTTGTACATGCTGTCTGTCACATCGTATCTTAATGAAGTAACATGTAATCATGTTAACGATCGTGAATTTGTTCGCTTCGTTTTAGTTAAATTTAAACTTATAATAAAATGATTTTTATTTTCAGCAGCTCGCTTAGGAATTTCTCAGCTGAGCCAGTTAAGAACCCCTGTATTCCACTAATGAGTGGATATTCATGTAGAAAAAATTGCAATTAACACACGCGTTGATTAATTAAACGAGGCCAGAGCGAGGCTGCCGGCCTACACGTAGAGCTGAGCGATTTCATCCAAATGATCTTCCATTCTTGCGTGACCGTTTACAGTACCGTCCATAACTAAGGAACAAGTAATTAAACATTCAAATCTTAAAAACTAGCGGATCAATTTTGCTGAAATTTTAACTGAGTGTAGACATAACGTAACTGAACTTTTTTGAACATTATTGGGTTACTTGAAGTAATACAATAAAAGTTATTGATGATTTATTCATTTTAGGCGTCCAAAATTGAAGAACATAATAACCTTTATAACTAAGAATAATTACAAAACAGAACACAAAGTTTTTTTTAATACATATATGGTTCTGCGACCCTTGTTTTCAATCACTGCAGCGCATCTGCACAGGCAGGATTTCAGCAAATCTTGACATTCGGTAACTGTAATCTTGGCCAATTCCTTTTGTAATTTCAGCCACAAATTTTCAACGTTTGCTGGATATCTTGCCATAACATTTTGTCCTGGAGTCTTCCATAAGTTTTTTATTGAATTCATGTCTGGACTCTGAGCAGGCCAGTTCATAAACTCTACTCCCGGATCATTTAGATATAATAATTCATAACCACCTTTGCCTTGTTTCAGGGAGCATTATGCCTCATAAATATAGGATTCTCAATTCTAGAATTCTGTAATACTGGTACGACATGTTGTTGTAATACGTTCTTGTACACAGCGGCATTAACTTAAGTGTTTAAACGTAGAAGGGGTGATGTGCCCTGGCCTGATATCATACCGAATACCATCAAGCTGCCTCCACCAAACTTCATAATTTCTTCAAACAGTTTAAATTTAAACTTTTACCAATTTTTCTTCTTACAAACTGTCAACCATCACTGCCAATAACATTAAATTTGGATCCATCTCTCAAAAATACTTTTTGCCCATCGCCTTCTGACCAAATCCCATGCTTCTTTGCAAATGCCAATCTTGCTGTCTGATTCATTTTACTTATCAGTGTTTTTTCCGAGGAGATCTTGCATAAAGACTTATTTCATGTAATTGTCTGGACGCAGTTTGCCGTGAAATATTTGTGTCATCTTCAATTTTTCAAGAAATTTTACCCGCAGTCAGAAAACAGTTTTTTAGTGCTAGGTGTTGCATACCTCTGTCCTCTCTTGGTGTAGTTTTGCTTGGTCTACCTGGCTTCTTTGTATTGGTTAGCCTACCAGTTTCATTATACAGTTTCAGAATTCGACTCACAACACTATAGAACGCTTCACCAGTTTAGCAATTTGTTCAATTGTCTGATTTTTCTTGCATAATTTAAAAATTTATGATATAACCCCTGAATCAACTTTCATTCGTTTGGCCATGGTGACAATTACTGCAGTGATGTTAAGTGATGTTTATCTTCTTTATATTTGTCTTTACTTACAAAAAATCACTCTTTTTACAATTTTAACGCATCTTTAGTTATTATGTTCCTTAATTTAGGACACCTAAAATAATAAAATCATCAATAATTTTCATTGTTTTGTTTCAAGTAACCTGAAAATTCACAAAATAGTTCAATTACGTTATGTCTACATTCTGTTAAAATTTCAGACAAATTGATTCACTAGTTTTTAAAATTTGGAAGTTTAATTACTTATTCCTTAATTATGGATGGTACTGTAGATGTAAATAAACCGGCTGTGTAAAAGGAATAAAAGTTTCTCGTACAAGCAACGATCATTATAATTGACTAGGAAAATAATTCTATTATTATAGGGTAACAAGAAAAAACTGATTTTTCTGGGACAAGCAACGATTACCAATTGAGCAGCAAGAAAGTTTATGAGAGTTTGATGGTATTTTACTTGAGAAGTTTAACCTCTGTCAAAGTGGTAACCGTTTAAAAAGAAAAAAATATTACGATTCAGAGTCTTCCTAAATCTAACACTGCATAGTCTGTGTCGTGATGTAAATGCACAAGACTACCTGCAATTGCTACCTGATTGCATAACAACTATACAGTATAATAGAAATATATACTCTGGAACAATAATAATTTAACAAAGAAGCATGGATAATAAAGCACCATTTGGCTTACAATTGTTGCATCAGCATTCAGGCAATTATTTCCATTCATTGTACCTGTTCCTGTTATTTCGTCTGGAGGTATCACGATGTTGTGCATAAATGCTTGATTTTAGGAAAAAAATTCAAAACCAGCTAGCGCAACTCGTCTTCAATTCTGCGTGCCAGTGAAATGAAATTGTTTATTCGTTGATTAAAATTGAAAGAGCTCACTCTTCAACAATTAATTGGCTGAATGATGTTACTATCGCCACTGTGATACGTAACTTTTCGAAAAGAACATAAATTCCCCTCTCTGGCTAGTGTACTTCGTTTGGATGTCATGTTTCACTGCGGCATGGGGGTACCTTTAAATTTTAATGGCAAGAGAAGGCCTTTATGGAGGCGAGAGCAGCGGCTCATGAGGGGCTAATGATACTTCTTTTAGAGCATTTTTGTTGTGCCATGCAGGTCGTTTGCATCAAACTTTGGCCATTGCTGCTTCGAAAAAATAACTCGGGAGAAAACTTTGCCTGCACTTGTTCGATATTATTCCAAATTTTCTCCGAATTTGATTAGCTACGAAACTGAGATTTGAGTCACACGATACAAGTTGTAGCCTTGATGCACTTGTTTTTTGCAGTATTTTTCGTGTTGACAAAATTTGTGATGAAAAAGTTTCCTGAAACAAAAGGCTGGACGATCTTTTTTTCCGTGATACCTAAATTACTCTTTGATGCTGCAGAAAACTCTTCTCTACGAAACTTAGAAATTACTGCAACAAATACTGCACGTGATTCTCTTAACTATCATAGAGTATTCAATGTGAACGAAATTTATAATGAAATACAATAAGATTATTCGGAAGCCTTTTGAACCAATTTGATATATCTGTTAAAACTATTAATAACTGCTAACCTAAGCTGAAAAATAAACATTTTCAGAACTATCTGAAATTAACGATGATCTATACCAACAAAAATCAATAGACAAATTTAAAATAATATTTCTTAGTGCCAAAGCACTGCTCTAGTAGCACTCATGATAACATCCAATTTTTAAAAACAAACACAAAAGATTGCTGGGAGTACCGATCGATAAAACAAGCTGAATACGAAGAACTCATACACCAAGTCGCCCTGAATCAGATAACTTCAACAAAACTTGTGAGCTGCTGCTGCATTTTATATACCAAGAAACACTTGACACATGGAAACCAAAAAAAATGTAATCTTCTGTTTTAATATTTTAAGACATTTATTATGCATGACAGTCATGCACTATGTACGACTAACGGAAGGAAGAAATAATCCTACGCAAAGCCTAGCAACAGGACGCTTTAGTAACAGCAGATGATAGCTTGTATCCGAGCTACGGACAGAACAACGTGAGAATGACTTGGAAACCGGAGACGGAATATTGCAATGCAATTTGGAAGACGTATCAAACATTTACATCCATCGTCCCAAGTATATTCAAACTTGATGATCAACGACATAAAATGTGCCTGTGATGTTAACTGCGTGGCATCCACTCAAAGAAATAATGTTATGGTTAATAATGGTACTTGTATCCACATGCGAATTGCAGCATCCGAAGCTCCGAGAAAGGAATGGCAGTAAGATGTAAGCATCATACTGATGCTAAAAGGTGTATTAATGCAGCCTAAACCTATTCTGTGGACGACTGAGCGCAGTGGCGGAAACACAGAATTTTTGCGCAAAAACTTTACGGAAACTTGACGACCAAATCATGAATGTGTTTCTTCTCTCTCTTCTTAATATGACTAACACTCTGCGTCACCAATATTGTGTTAGCAAAGAATAATTCCACAGAGATGTAGTGCTCTAAATTCGGTCTAATTTTGATGACGATAAAGTGCTCTGTGCTCGCTTTGTCCGCTCATACAAAATCTGCGACCAGTACAGAAACAGAAGAACGTCATTTTTAAATATAATCATTGCAATGGCTTTATTATGATTGCATACTAATTTCATGAACCCATGTATGAATTTAATACTGTTATCTTAAGAAACTTATGAGTTAGAAAACAAATCAGTGGATAATACTTTATCAAAACCTCTGGACCACGAAACGAAGGGTTTTTAAGAATACCAGAAGTATATACTTTACTGACGAACCCTTATTATATTCTTGGAGACTTTATTTAATAAGACAAAAGAGATGCAATTCAATGAAATAGAGACGTAATTTAATGAGACTATATCACAATTAAGTCCCTTTCGTTGGGTATCACAGATTGATTTCTATCAATACCTTCATTTCCATAAATCTTTTATGGATGAATGGACTGACCTGGAGCTGCTACAGTCTATAACCCTCTACTGCTGCATGTCATTCACAGGGAACATGAAAAATAATTCAAATCATGCTTACATTATCGGCAGTAGGACCGTTATGCCGGTTGTCCTTGACAGAGAACATGTTACAGTTGTTGTTCAAAGAACAACTATGCAAAAATATTGTCATTGGCGCTCAGTAGCTGTCAAGTGATTTTTGAGTGCAGTAGAGGTAATATAATTCATAATTATAATTCAGGCAGTAGAGGGTTAGTTAATACAATTAAAAACTTGGTAACAGTCCTAATGAAGAAGAACATACGTATATCATAGGAAACATAAATACAAAGGAAATGTGCAAGCAGCGTCGGTGAAATCCGCATAAAAGGTTTTCTAGCTCAGCCTGGTAAATTTCTGTCTGTAATGTATGGATTTACTATGAAAAAAATGCGATATAAACTGCCAAACTTGCTAGTGTTGGAAGTTCTGAAACTCCATCCGCATTGTCTTCTTTCATTGTGCACAACAAGTTCATTTCAAGCCATTTGAATAAAATTCTGCAAATATGTGTCAGCATTTAAAAAATAGTCTCTTCAAATAAGGATTTTCTTCAAGTTCATGAGGGTTTTCATGAATAATTTATGAATTCTTTTGAATGAGAGTTTTCAATTCGTCATAAAAAACTGTTATGTTTCAAATGAAATTCTCCAAGAAATGAACTTAGTTTCAACTTCAACCAGTGTAGGCGAGAAGCAGCGCAACAGAACTCGAATTCTTGCACGTGTCCCCCTGTTATTTTAAGTAATTTCTGCTTCCAGATTCCTTCAGAATAGTCCCATGAGATACACACTACTTGAATTTGTGAATCTCTAAAGGACATAAAGACACCATTTAAATGTAAGTGTTTTTCAATTTCACGAGCTTGAGTGCATCGAAATCCTGTTGTCTTCACCGTTCACTACAATGCTTGTCAACACTTCCTGGCTAATTAAAAACACTCAGAACACGACAGATAGTTGAAAAATGTTGTGGTTAGTGAGAAAATATTTTTCGAGAACATCGGAGCATTGAATAATGCCATAGTGCACTCGCTCAGGACTCGTTTGTCATGCAGGCGAGGGCGGCAATATTTGCTTGCTCAAACAATAGTC
>VCRD01000071.1:25069-44289 GCA_006783055.1 Trinorchestia longiramus | reverse complement strand
ACAAACAAAAATCGTACTTTGGGGATTTGAAGTATTTCTAAAAAACTAAACAAGCAAAACAAATGCACCTCCTTTTGAAAGAGTCGTGTGCACAGCTGGTACTCCTTTTTATTTAGGTCATGATCCTGCGTTAGGTTTAGTGACTGCCATTAAAGGCCTTATGAGAAACGAGTGGTCACAAAATTTTAGCTTAGACCCCTCCAGACGGTCGTAGCGGCAACATAATAGCAAAAACATAATAGCTTTGTATGGACGGTGATGTGCAGCGAGTAGTTGCACCAGTTCTGCCGCATACCTTGGATTGGATGAGCAAAAGTGTCAAAAAAGTGAAGGAAGTGGATCTATTCTCCGTCCCTTTCCTCTACCCTCTGTCAAGTTCAACGTGGATGTTGATTGTAACGGTAAAGTTTGAAGGAAGTGGATCTATTCATCACTTCCTGTACCTTCTTTCAAGTTATGCGTGGATATAAATTGTAACAGCAGTCTTCCGATATGTAAAAAAATGCTAAAAACCAAATTTTTCGTGGTGTGTCACGTTAATGATTTATTGTACCGAAAATAGTTCTTCAGGACCATTATCTACTTCTTCATGTGCTCTCTAAAACCATGGTTTCCTTGAATTCAGTTGTTTCTTCTATATTTTTTTCTACAATTAAGAAAAGACAGAAAGGAGGGGTTATCTCATCCCACTCTTCACAACAAAAAGAGTATTGAAGATGAAGAAACTACTTCAGCCTCAACCCTCACCCCGAAACAAAATAAAAACGATTGACGTTGAATAAATCCTTTCAGTAGCGGCTATTATTGTTGCCACTAATTGTCACTTACCAGAGCGCAACTCACACGCCTGATCAAGATCAAACGTTCGTTTGTTTTTAAACAGTTCATTGAAGCCTGCATTCAGAGACCGCACTTTTTGAGCGTATACCTAATGAGTCCGAGCTCCTGATTGACAGTGGAGATGAAGTCTGGTTATACAACTCATGCCAAGCGTGGGGTGCAGCAGCCGGATCAATTTATGGTGTCAAGTACAAGTTACGATGTTCAGTTCAAGTTTCGGTGTCTATATCAAATTTCGGTCTCCAGATCAAGTTACGGTGTCCGGTTCAAGTTTCGGTGTTCATGTCAAGTTTCGATCTCCAGATCAAGTTACGGTGTCCGGTTCAGGTTACGGTGTACGGTTCAAGTTGGAGTGGCCGGATCAAGTTACGTCGTCAGGTCTAAGTTACGATATTCAGTTCAAGTTACGATGTCCTGTTCACATTACGGTGTTCGGTTAAAGTTACAACACTCTCATGTTCCCAGCAAGTTGAAGTATTTTTTATGATTGTCAATTCTGTTTTAGATTGAACATGACAGATATTCAACGAACTAATCTGTGACAGCGCAGTCTGATGATTGATTTTCTCTTAGACGAAAATATAAATGACATCAACCGGATCAAACTCTGTAGATTTCATTTATAGATTCTCACTTATTATTAAGTAAAAGGAGAAGAAATTAAGCAAAGAAGTCATTCATAAACTGTTACTTGACATCAGTGATTATCACTCTGCACAAGTGCTGCAGAGAGAATTAATATTTCTCTAAGAAAATATTGCAGCTCCTCCTTTCATCTGATTTAAATTTCTAAAAATTTTGTTCATCGAGGTTTCTTGAAATTTTAGGGACGTTCTGAGCCCAACAGAAGTCAACTCAGCCCTTATCAAAGAATGCAACAGAATTATCCAAGATATTTGCGGCAGCAACGAAGGCCCTTAAAAATCGTTTGAAGGCCGACTTTACTAAAAGGAGGACCTGTATATGTAAACTAAAACATCACACCATGTAAAGAAAATGTCAATGTAGTTCTATTTTCAAAGTAAAACAGAATTAGCATCTGATATTGTGTAAGATTACATTATTTTAAATATTTTACGGAGTTCTTGTTCACTCAGTCACTCCGAGGAAGCCCTAGAAAACCAATTAAAGTTTTGTTTGCTGACTAAGTTTTGCAGTCGCTGAAATTTGTAGATGACTATAGTAAAATGAGAAAACTCCTTCAAACTTCCATGAAGAATAGCAATTAAAGAAGAGCCAGGTCATCAGTATGTACTAAATTCATGGCTTGTTTTTTTTTCTGTCAACGAAGTAGAGCTGTCCAAAATGCCGCAAGTATTCCTTCCTTGTTTTCGTAGTTCAACTAAATTTCGGAAAAAATTGTGTACCGTGCACCTCTTCGCGCAAAAGATCGTGCACCAATTTACATTGAATTAGTAGGACGAAGGCAACAAACTTGTTAGAGAATGACTCACTGCGCGAGTGTTCGAAGATGCTTAGGGAAGTAGGATGTGAACAATGGACAAGTTACATGCATCATAGTTACTCTCGATATACGAGGGGAATTTTTCATTTCACCGTAAGAAACAATTCTTGAAAACTGTTCAAGGTTGGTCTGCTGCCACGATTTTCAAATCTATATAAGGGAAAAATTTAACAGTGAAGTATTAAGTGGCAACTTCCAAGGTTTAAACCAAACTTATACCGTATTCAAAAGAACAAGCAAACTACAGTTGGGAATTACCATGATTGTACTTCATTTTAAATGGCATTTATCCCATACCTTTCACGATAGAGTTTTGAGAAAATGAAATTTTGCCCCGCATAGCAGTTGCAGATGTGATTAAGAACTGACGGAGTACTATTGCCTTATTCTATTCTACTGAATCAAGAATGCTCTATCATGAGTATTATTGCATTAGTGTGAACTACTGTAGGTCTTTTTCGCTTATTTTTACTGTCTTCGCGGCGCAGAGATGTTAAAAGCACTTACTCGCTTTTGTGAATTCGCAGAACGAAGATGATTTATTTCCAGAATTTTAATTAAGTCTGTACTTGCATAAACAAATTTGCACGAATAGCTACCTATTTATGTCATCTGTTTGAGCCCTGATTTTTGCATTTTTTCGAGTGAAATAAATTTTGATAGAAAAAATGCTTCTACCACGCTCCACACGACATAAATTTATATTTTCTGAAACTAGAGAGTGGAACGCACATAGTTCTTTTTACCCTAACAAGTGGGGAGCGGAGATTATTCATTTATAATTTATCGAATTCATTGAAAAATAAACGAATTAACGATATAATGATCCTAGCAAAATTTAATTATCATTCCCGCTCGTGTTTAAACCGTATTTCAAATTTGTTACATATTTTTGTACTGTATTAACGCCATTCAAATCTTCCTTATCTGTCACACATACGTATCTTAACCTTAAAACATTTCCTGTGCGGAAAAATGATGTGTTTCTGAAATTGAGCATAAATTCTTTCTATACTGTAACGCTGACATTCTTGCGAAAGAATTCCTAGACATTGAAAACTGCAACATATTCAGGCGTGGACGCTTTAATCAACCAACTGATTCAGCAGCGTTAAGTGAATTAAAACTTATTTGCCCTTGTGCACAAGCTCGTATTTGTGAATTTCAATTAAGGTACGGATTGCAAATATATACCACTTTGGAAATCAGTGTCTGTTCATGCAAATTTCTCTGCAGCCGTGCTTTGCAATGCCCGTTGCAGGAGTTCGAAATAGAATATTCTCTGAACTTACCTTAAAATTGTTTCAAGTTCATGCTTTAACTCTTCAAAATTTTCTTTCTTAGTCGTCAACTAGGCCTCTTATACGTATGAATATACTTAATATATTTCAGCTAAATCAGGTTGAAACACGGTTCATTTTTATCAGTTTAAACTATTAGTTTAGACGATTGTCAGATGGAAAATACTACCACTGACATCTTTAACGTAGCACTCAAAAAAAACACTCGAAAATTATTGATGAAAAATACATAAAGCGATCATACTAAATGAATTTTATTGGTCTGCTTTAATTGAAATATAAACAGGTGAGTTACGGAACTCCAAAGGCTTAGTCACTTCCATGTATTAAATATTCTTCACGATTTTTAAACTTGTGAGAGAATGTGAGTGCAGCAAACCATCACTCTGCCCAAAGAAGCCGCCTGGTAATCATCTTTTCAAGACATTTTCTTACCAATCGAACATAAACACCATCTTCAGGTCAGAAGTAATATTGCTGAGGTAGCATGAGTTGGAAAGAGATACAAAAGGCTTTCAAAGCAATTGCAAGTTGGACAAAGTTCATGAATAAAAAGGAAAAGAACAAGACTTCGTCTACACCAGACATGAGTGTCCAACGAGGAAAGTTATTTCTTATTGCGAATTTTGTTCTACAAAAATATTTAATAAAAATAATTAACATCACTCACATATAAAAATGACAAATTCTTTGCATGTTTATGGAAGTTTTTGGCCCAGAAAGTCTGACATAGAGAGAAGTGAAGCCAACGGACAATCTTATTGAGATTTTTCTGCCAATGAAATTTGCTGCACTAGTTTGATTCATTTCTTTTATTATTCGCATACTATGCTGGCTAACATCTGTCCCGTTAACATTATTCTTGTTGCTATATGTATGTCTTTCATTTCTTCGTTTTGTGACAACATAAACATAGTTTGCAGTATTATCGAACAAAGCATTTCCACCACTAAGAATTTTAGTAATAAAACATTCAAAAGCTGAATAAACTAAAGCTTATTGATTTGTGCATTACTGTGAGAAAGACACTTCTTTGTTGACTGCCGTGCATCCGAGATTTTGTCTTTACCTAGAAGCGGATGGTCCATTTGCTTCCATTACTGAGCTCCCAAAGATATATTGTTCAGACGACATAAAGAATCGAATCCTATCAATCGCTAAGGCAGTACCGAGAAATTTATACTCCCTGTCACCAAGATAAGTAGGACAGAAAATTGAAAAATTTCCTACACTTGGAATTGTTTCCACTTTTCCCCAGCATGTATTAGTATTTTATTTGTGCAAGATTCACGTCAGATACAAGTATATGAATAGTATTTGTGAGTAAATATATATATATATATATATATATATAGAGAGAGAGAGAGAGAGAGAGAGAGAAAAAAAAAATTTGATTAAATATCCAATGAAATCTTGAGTGGTTATAATCGCAATTCTGCGCCATAGACGAAGGAGGTTTTGCCTTAAGATTTGTGATCTGCAAATTATTCATGTTCGTACATAGATTTTCAATACACTGATTTACAGTTCTGTTACGTACGTTGTCTAGCAATCGGTGTTCTCCTGGGTAAACGAATATTTATGCCTGCTCTGGAAACTTGCTTTGGGGTTAGTTACAATCAATGTCTTCTTTGCCCCTAAAAAATTCTACATTAGAACGAGAAGCCGATAAAATCCGTAGTACGAATTCGTTTTTGTTTGAGCGCAGCGAGAATTGAGTATATATAATGCATTGTTTGCTGATAAAGGTATCTCTATGGCTTTAAGAAAAGTTCTTGTTTTATTCATTATTCTTAAGTTTAAGTGTCTCTTTTTCGAATGCAGCATTTATCCCACAAACTAATTCACAGTTTTTGATTGAAATTTGATATCACGGGCAAAAATGCATGAATTCTCAAGTGCATGAAGGGTTCAAAAGGTTTTTCTCCCAAGAAAATGTCCATAGGTATAAAAGATACATTCCCTCTCACATTTATTTCCATTCATCATCAGAAGTCTCACGTGTTCATCCTAAATAAAACGATGCTTTCGTACAAGCCAAATCTGTTTTTTGAATTATGTTGCTCATATTACCCCAAGAAATCTATTCAGAAATATGTAATTGAGCTTTATAATAACACATAACTCAAGCCTGCAATGCTCTACGCTGTGGTCATAAATCTTTGTTCCAAAATATCTCGACGGGGCTCGAGCTTGCGTTCTAAAGAAAACTAACTTCATGCAGAAAGTGTCCACATAAATAAACAACTGCACAACTGCTTTCGGTCGTGCGGAATAATTTCAGACTGACGTAGAATATACTAGTTCTTATGGTTAGTATCTACTAGACTGTATCAATGATTTCATTAGAAGTAGGATATTTGTTTCTGTTCACTCTTAAGTAGCAAGTATAGCTATTAATATTTCCTCAGTGACAGGGTTGCTATGCGGAAATGTATAAAAGAGTTTAAACATTATTTTCTCCCGCCGTAAAATATCAGCAAAAATCTTGAGCCTGTGAAGAAGTAAGGAACGTGTATTGCTATGTATAATAGTTTATTTCACATTTTAAGAAATTTCCGTATAATACGTACATCACGTGGGCTGTTTTTAATGAAATACAAAATATATAAAAAACAACGAAACGACGGTTGTAACAGTATTTTTTTCTTCTTAATTTTGTTAATCAGAATTAAAAAGCTGTCATTGATAAGTATTTGGAACTCATAGCCATCGTCAGTATATCACTGGAGTCTATTCAGGAAGAAAATGATCCCAAAGTATTGTACAAATTGCTCTGAACCTCAGGGATATTAGTTAATAAATCAAGCAATTTGCGCACTTCCTCTAGTTGAAAACTGCATAGAGTGAACAAATATGAAAGATTACCTCCTACATTATTCTTTCAACGTTATACGTTGTGCTTCACAGGGTACAAGAAAAAAAGATAAAAATTAGTTTCCCCAATGTTTTCTGGAGCATTAATGCTGGAATGTTTTCCTGACTATGCGCCAACTGTTTCCGACCAGAGGGAGCATTATTTATCGTACATGAGAAATATTTTGATCGTCCAACAAAAATTTTTCGCGTAAGCTTTAGTAGAGTCTTAAACCGTGAGTGTGTTTATCAATGTGAGCGTACTCAGTTGAAAAACTTTTTAAATACATGTACACAGTAAATCTACTCCTAGGATGGCATGGAAGATACTCAAGGACGAGATTAAGTGTTGCTGGTACGATAACTTCGACTGCTAATCAATAGGAGTACATAGGAAAGCATTACAATATATACATGTACTCCCTGTGTGCTAGCCAGAATACCATGCACAGCTGAACTCGTAAACCAAATATCTTGTGGGAGGCGGATGTGTTGATGGTCTTTGAAATAAAGAAGTGAACTGGTGATAAACGAGCTGAATATTATCAGATTGAGTCTAAATTAGGTGTGTTTGGTGACAAAATTTTCGTACCTTGAACTTCACTTATTGGATTGAGTTTCAAAAAATCGGAAACGCGAAAAACGAAGCCCGTTTAAAAACTGTTCAGGAATTAACAGGTTCGTATTTTCTTCTCTAAAAATTGTATCACATTAAATTCATTGAATTGATATCCCTGACCTTAGTGCCTTGATTGCGTTGTTTTTTACACGGAAAAGTAACGATTCCTAAAAGTAAGCATGTCTTTCTCTGTTGGAAGTGATTGCACTGGCGTTCAAAATTTTGAAACTGGCATCATTTTATTTCGTGTCAAATTTTCCATGATTGTAGAGATACTTTTTATTCTTTCTGATCCTTTGGCTTCAAGGTTAACTTCAACTTTAATTTCCCGTTACTGTCAATTACTTTCTTGTCTCTTACCGATCAAGAATGACCTTCAAAATTTCATTAATGCTTCAGGGGCAAAGTAGAGGAAATTAAGTCTTCATGAATCGCTAAGGGGGAATTTCATGAAAATTGTTCCTCTAATGTAATAAAAGTGCCTTTATCATTTTAACACTTTGACTCCGAAGTGGTACGTATGTATACCACGTAGGTTAGGTTTTGTAATTTTTTCAGATCGTTCTAGTGACTATGCGTACAAAGTGAAGTTTTACACCAATCAGGCAATCGGAGGCAACGTGTTAAGAAGAGCTCGTATAGTAGAACAAATGAAATCTTTAAGTACACGGATCAACTTCAGGCATGTAGGATAATGTTCTGATGTACGCAGAAACCTAACTCTAAATTCTATTCGTCGTTTCAAAATGGACCCGTTTTCTTCACACTAGGAGCCCTAACCACCTCTTTGTTTCATTATTGCATTTCGACTGAATTTGCTCTACCAGTCCTTCACTCTCCTTTTAGTAGTGTGGATCCAGCGTCCATATTCAGCAATAGGTTCTCAACTTTTATTCTCCTGTAATTGTGAATTTATGTCCGTAGAGCTCAAACCATTCGAAGTCAAGTTAGAGATATGAATCTAAAAATCAATACGTTCGTCTCCTGTTAACATGTCCGGAAAAAATGAACTTCCAAGGAATCCATTCAACTCTTCTTGAACTCCTGTTAGCCCTGAACTTGCTGAAGTTTGTTCTATGAAAGCTGATTTCATGTTCAAGTTCTCGCATAAAACCACCGCATGGCTTTATTTCTTTGAAAGGATGATTCAAGTTCTAAGAAGACGGAATTCTCTCACGAAGAGAAATATTATTGATAAAATTACGTTCTCGGGCCCAAAATCATTTCCTTGTATCGTAAAATCTTTGCTTTACGTAATTTCTACATTACTAGGGAAAATTTTCTAACTTTTGGTGAGATGATATTCTTCTGTTACTTTAGATAACATCAATGGTTAAAGTTTCTCTTGGCCAGATGAGAAATCTGAGAGAATTATATGGTATGGCATTCACTTCCATCTTCTGAGTTTGTTGGATATTCAAGAGAGATATTTTCAAGCATATAATCTTTCAAGCATATAATCTTTCAAGCATATAATCTTTCAAGCATATAATCTTTCAAGCATATAATCTTTCAAGCATATAATCTTTCAAGCATACAATCTTTCAAGCATACAATCTTTCAAGCATACAATCTTTCAAGCATACAATCTTTCAAGCATATAGTCTTTCAAGCATATAGTCTTTCAAGCATATAGTCTTTCAAGAAATTGAAGTCCAGGCGATACAATCACCCAATTTCAAGTGACTCCCTGAGTCTTGTACAATTGCTTCAAAGGATTTCTTGAGTTCAACGGATTTCCTTAACCTTTTACAATTGCTTCAACAGACTTCCTTAACCTTTTACTATTGCTTCAACAGACTTCCTTAACCTTTTACTATTGCTTCAACAGACTTCCTTAACCTTTTACTATTGCTTCAACAGACTTCTTTAACCTTTTACTATTGCTTCAACAGACTTCCTTAACCTTTTACTATTGCTTCAACAGACTTCCTTAACCTTTTACTATTGCTTCAACAGACTTCCTTAACCTTTTACTATTGCTTCAACAGACTTCCTTAACCTTTTACTATTGCTTCAACAGACTTCCTTAACCTTTTACTATTGCTTCAAAAGACTTCCTGAGTCTTGTACTATTGCTTCAAAAGACTTCCTGAGTCTTGTACTATTGCTTCAAAAGACTTCCTGAGTCTTGTACTATTGCTTCAGAGGACTTCCTGAGTCTTGTACTATTGCTTCAAAAGACTTCCCGAGTCTTGTACTATTGCTTCAAAGAACTTCCTGAGTCTTGTACTATTGCTTTAAAGGACTTCCTGAGTTTTATATTATTGCTTCAAAGGACTTCCTGAGTTTTATATTATTGCTTCAAAGGACTTCCTGAGTTTTATATTATTGCTTCAAAGGACTTCCTGAGTTTTATATTATTGCTTCAAATGACTTCCTGAGTCTTAAACTATTGCTTCAAATGACTCCTTGAGTCTGGTTCTATTGCTTCAAAGAACTCCCTGAGTGTTGTACTATTGCTTCAAAGGACTTCCTGAGTCTTGTACTATTGTTTCATAGAAGCCCTAAAATGAAAATGAAGTACACGAATAAGAAGCAAAAACGCCGAAGTGATTCTCTCTCTGGCTAAAATATCAAACTTTTTAGTGGTCTACAAGTAACGTCATTGCGTAGTACCCAAAGCCGTCCGTGGTGACTTCATACTTGAACGTTCTCTACTTCTACCACGAAAGGCAAAGGAATTTTTTCTCCTGGTCAGGTTTTTCAAAAAATTTTATCCGCGTTTCGATTAATAAAAGAGAAGAATACCATTATCTCAAGAACAATAAATTGTAAAGCTATGCATAAACAAGTTTAAGAAATTCTTTGTTACTTCAAATTGTAAGGCTCAAATTTTGTATTTTTTATATGGCATTCTACAATGCTTTTTTCGTTGTTTTGTTTTGTGCAGGAAACTGTATTATTACCGCATTCAAGTGTTTTGTCCCAGTAGATCATGTGCTTTGTGTACAAAGGAATAAATTTGTTTACTTATTAGAAGACGATACTTTCTCTATTTATTCTGCGTATTTTGATGACCAATGGAAAATGCTAACAAAAAAGATTTAAAAGATTTCAAACTTGAATCTGAAATATGCATCTAATATTAACACGTTGACTCCGAAGTGGTACGTATGTGTACCACTTAGGTTAGGTTCTGTAATTTTTTCAGATCCTTCTAGTGACCATGCGTACAAAGTGAAGTTTTACACCAATCAGGCAATCAGAGTCAACGTGTTAAGAAAATCGCCACTTTTTTACATACGGTCATATGAACTTAAACATTTTATGGCAATGCTAATAACCTTAATTAAGAAACTGGTCTGTTTTCTCCCAATCTCGAATTATTTTTTCATACTGAATTTCATATGGATTCGGTTGCGTGTAAAACTGCGTCTGTAAATTTGTGGAACTAAACTGCTAATGCTTCATTCCTTTAATGAATTCTTCTTTTTTCATTAGTAGAGTTTAATTTTTTCATTGGAATTTCAACGTAACAATGTTATTCAGTCTTTTCTAGATCAAGAAACATCAATGGTTACCAATTTTCATGAACGGAATATTACTGATCAAATTTTGTGATATAAAGGATAATACGGGAACGTAGGTTCACTTATTAAGGATAGGAATTAATATTATTTAACTTTACGAAAGGCTATTGTTGAGCTGCTATGCTTCAAGACATAGAAACTTTAACAATATACTTGACTCAAAACTTAGATCTTTTATTCTAAAGTATTATGTTTTTGCGCACGTTGAGATTCCCTTGTGTAAGAGAGTTCTTAAAGTTTCTGTGATTAAAAACGCTCTTGGCTGATATTGTGCCCAAGTTTAGGAAGTCCTGCTCATTGCCTTTTTTTAATTATTTAATTACACGTCGCTACTTTGTGAATTCTTTGTCCTTGGCACAACCCTCGCGGCACTCGCAGTTGACGTAAGAAACTTCTCATTGCTAAGCATAATTTTAGGATACTTAGTTAAAGAATTTCTCGTTGGAATAATATGGTCACCGATATGCAAAGCAATTTTTGGTCTTGCATCTGACTAACTTTCCGAGTTTCTTCATTTCTATTTTTGAAAAAACTTCCAGAAAGTAGGAAACAAAATCCAAGGTCCAGAGACCTTATCCAGAACAAAAAAGGGGGATTCTTAACATCAAGTCAGTCACATCGTGAATCCATTACCAAGCTCAGTTTCCAGTTGTTAATGCTTTGCAAGTCGCCCGGATTATTTTTCGTTCGTTATATGAACTCTCAGTTTAAATTTTCATGTGTGTGATACTGGCTGACCATGTGACCATGATTGGTATAGCCTCAAGACTTGACCCTCGGAACCCCTCTGCCTCCGCCAGAGATCTTGATGAACTCGGAGGATAGTACTAGTACAAGACTGCTTAATTCGACGTAATTACGAGTCGCAGGCAATATGAGATGTCGCGGTGTGTGGCCGGTGACTATTCTATTTGAAGCCAAAGTTTTTCAACAGCGTGATAGAAAAAGTTAATGCCAATTCCTGAAATTCAAATTCATGATTTCGTGTCATGTGTTGATATTGGTTTATATTATTCTGTCTACTAATAAAGGATGGATGCTCTTCAAGTTATTTAATTTCGAGGTATGTTCCTGGGTTATTTAATTAATAGATGCTTTTCCGGGGACATGTAATTGGTACGTACCCTTCTTTGGGCCCTGATTATTAAGAACTTATTATATTTTTATTAGAATTTAAAATTATGTTTTCAGAATTGAAGGGTGGAAAGCACTAGTGGACTACTTGCATTTTTTCCCACAGGAGAAAATGCAAGTTGTCCACTTGTGCTGTCCACCCTTCATATAGTAAACTACTGGATCGTAATCGCCTCTGTCTGCGCTGTGTTAGCGACAGCACGGGAGTGGACTACTTGCATTTTTTCCCGTGGAAAATATATTATATTTACCATGGGAAAAAATGCAAGTAGTCCACTAGTGCTTTCCACCCTTCAATTCATGTTAAAGTTTCTTTTGTTACCTTGTTCTAGGCTTAACTCTTCCCTAACGGAAATTTAGGTTTACACTTTGGAGCAGCGGGATAATATCCCGTTCAACACCATTGATATCATTTCAGCGTAGCTTTCAGAATTTCTATTCTTTTAAAGCTCATAAATAGATTCAATTCGTATAAATTATCAATCAAAGCATTATTTCTACCTAAGTAAATAATTATAACCTTTGTACTTCTATTTGCCTCTCTTAACCCTAACCTTTTAGTTGGGCCCCTATTGAAAAAATGTTTATCTGTCACAGGTTCACAAATGGACCAACACTGGTGCACCAACACACCTTTTCTGGGACTGAACTTGTCTTGCTGCTGAGCTACCAGGCACGAGTTGAAGAAAAGCTTCTTCTCTGTCAACGAGTCCAGGCAACCACTTACGCTCTCCGCCATGTAAGTTGACTGAGCGAACTTGTTTTTCAAATCTTATAATGAACTTTATTTTTCGTGTTTATTTTCTATGCATTTGCTTAAAGCTAAAAATCTGTCACATTTTTAAATTTGATTGATTTTTTGTGGGCTGTAAATTGTTTACTTCCTTCAAGGAATTGTTTTGGTTATATTTTTAATCTGTTTTAAAAAACCGCTTCTGTATTTTATCGTCCGTGCTTGCTGCACGAGTCTCCAATGATCTTTCATGGAAAAATAATTGAGAGACGAAATGTCTTCCTGTTGGAAAATTTGATTTCTGTTGACTTTATCATGACCAAACTTCATAAGCTCCTTACGATCACTAAATCTTCACTTGCTAGGGCACATCATTTTTCAACCTTAGCATAGCAAGCTCAAGAACCGTAGAACTCCTAGTAGAATTTTTATTCATTTTCAATTCATACTCTTTGTCTCCAATTATTATCAAGTGTATCAATTATCAAGTGTGCTAAACTCGTTTGTCCGCTTAATGCTGCTATTTTTCTAGGTATGACTCGTAAGAATCATACTCAGAAATGTGACACTACTGCAAGACTCTCTATCCTTAATTAATACAAAGATTTTGGGATACGTTACGCCTTACACGAGTTTGTAGTGTGTCTGTGAGAAGTTATTAGAGATAACCTTCAATATGAATGAACTTCTTGAATTGTGGAAGTTAAGGATAGAAGTTAGTACAGAAAGTTGGTAATGAAATTTTTAAAATAAAGTTATGTAGTAGAAAATATACTGCTGCAATGCTTTCGTAGGAATATTCTGATCATAAATCATTTCTCTGAATTTTCAAACCATGTCTTATTTAATAAACCCATTTTTAAATATCATAACCGTTTTATGCATTATATACTAAATTTTGAGTTCCCTAATGATAGCGAAAGTATTTTTTTGGTACGTAATTCTCGACGTAAGAAAGTTTAGGTTCGTTATTTTTGCTATGTTACACTCGCAACTGAGAACAGGTACTCAGGTTCAGTACGTTTTGAAAGAACTCTATTGCCTTGACACCCTTTTTTATTCGTCAGCTATCACAATTAAATCAGCATTATGCAAATTACGTTTTAGAAAGAAACCCGAAAGTCGTCACCTCGCTGGAAGAATCTTAAATATTGTCCAATGCAAGCCATTATTCCAAAATTAATTTCAGTATCGATATTTTGCTAGTGTCTCCAAAGATTTATACCATGCCTATTTAAAGCGACAACGGGACAGTTAGTAATCTATAGAGGCTGAATAAATAGTCAGCTATTGTCAGAGTCGTATCTTGATTCTCTCCCGCATGATACCAGTTACTGGACCCAAGGTTGGGCGAGATGTAGGTCAGCTTGGTCTCAGGTTTGAGCGTGATTGATGTCGAGATTAGTTTCCTAAGTACGATGACCTGCTCTAGACGAAGACGACAATGAGATCTAACAGTTCCAACGTTGTATTAGTCAAACACCAGCTGAACACACGCAGTTTTATTGATCTCAAGTTAAATGCAAATTTTTAATCCTTAACCCTTTCAAGTCTGGTATTACACATTTGATACCTCCGAAAAGGTCATGTTTAGTGCCTGGTGGTACAGAAAGCATACCATTTTTTAAATTGGGTTCCTGCGCTACTCACAAGCTCAACATTTGTACCATCATCATAAATGTAAGAAAATGTACCAGTGAAACTATAAATTTTTTAGCATCTTACCCATTTCTTTTCATCAAAAATCAGAGACTGGGCATTATCTCGTACTCTGAGCCCGATAGTGTAGTGGAATTTCCTTTACCCGAGTATGTTATTCGTCGAACAATTCTATATTAGAAATTCTTGCAATTTGACTTCACCGAATACGCCTGATTTTGTTGAGTATTCTTGGGTAACTCAGACTCTTCTTTTCGCTGTACAATTCCTCGATTGCCCTGATCTGTTCGATTCCAAAGTCCTCAAGAGATGAACGAATGCTTGTTTCACGTCGAATAGAGAGTAGGTAATCTCGTAAGCACTCTCAATATCCTCTCATTCCGAAGCAGCTGAAGCAATCTCTCCAGTGTGAGGTTCGTGTGGATCCTCCTACGAACGAAATGTTGGTCTTCCGAAATCTGTGGTTTAGAAGACTTTTTCTTGAAGACTTTGACAGCCCCAGCAATAGCAGGATTCACTCGAGATTTTTTTTCGAACGTTGATGGTATGAATACAATTTCTGATGAATTTTGAATGTAAGGATAAACTCAAGAGATTGTTGTGTATTCAAAGCTCGATACAGGCTTGACTCGAAGCATTACGTTATCCTTTTCAGGTATTGAGATTTGATAAAGTATTATTTGTAGGTCATTTCATACGTTTACGTTTGTGGTTGTTGAAATGTTATCGGTTAGTTAATACTAATCAGGAGATTTGGGAATTTCGGATAGGTTTGTATGCAACATAGGCTTCATAAAAATGCTTCTGTATTGAAGGCCTGAACAATGGTAGATCATTGAAGCATCAATGATTACAATCATAAAATACGTTCAGGATGAATTTATTCAGGATATTTGTTATAACGTACTGTCAGCGATTTTTGAAACTACTTTGCAATAAATTATTTGTATTTCTAGACGTGAATTAATTAATTTACTACATGCATCTTCAATAACTTATTTCACAATGAATCTTACAGTAATATTCACGGTAGTCGCATTATCTGAACAATACACTAATTTCGAAACAAGCATCGTTTATTCAAAAATGCTATAAATTATTTCTACAGCATAAATATACAAAGATTTCTATTTCATGTTCAAATTATACTGCACATTAAGGTTGACAGCCGTATATTCATTTCCTCTTTTATGAGTTTTCAAAGAATGAAGGTAAAATGATTAAACTACTCTGATAGTTTTGAGAATAAAATCATACTGTCACTATATCGTCCATCTCTGTGTCTTTACAATGCAGACAAAATCATCCAAAATCAGAGATGGACGCTTGAAATTTTAATTTTTTTCAAGAGATAATTAATTTTGATAAGTTCCTTGCGTATTAGGCTAAATGTGTACCAACCGCAAAATATCATACATGTCGTTCATTGGTGAACTACCAGCCAAAATCTTTTATAGGTAATGGAAAACGGCCGCAACAAACAAAAAACTCAGCCAATTGCTTATTATTCCAAATGTATTCCAGCAATCTTTTTCGTAATCAACGCACTCATGTCACCTAAAATAACCCCCATTTCTACTTGCTATCGTATAATAGTTTGTTGTAAAATGATGAAACGGACGCTAGAAAACTGATGTAACGGTGGCGAATACTCGTTAGATTTCCATACACGGGAAACGTGCTAAATGATTAAAATACTCATTTTGAAAGCGGGTAATCTTGTCAATTTAGTAAACTAACGCTCCAAAGAAACAACACGGTTAACGAGACGAGTATTTCTTCTTCAGGATAATGCACACAGAAACCTCAAGGGCTCTCCGTAAATTCCATACAAGAAGTTGCTACTCAATTTAGAAATTTCTGCCCCACTGAACTTTGGTCAGTCAAATGCTGGAAGTTGCGGTTGCCTCCAACAGTTCCCGGCAACTGGAGCAAACTTCGCTGATGCGCAAGATCAGTGCTGCACCAATTGCTGCGCTGTTGCAAAGCAAACGCCGTATGTTAGTAGAGTGTTTGCATACATCAGAGTTGGTAGAGGCACGTTCCAGTGAAAGTTGATACAAGAAAAACCATTATGTGAATATGTACGAGTCTCTTTATTCTACTTATGTATTGTAGTTGTTTAATGGAACTACGTTTGTAAAACTTGTCAATACTGTCCTGTAAATGACAAATATTCGAATACAATCGTGATCTTGGCTGGCAAATCCGAAATCCAATTTTCATGTAGTGGACTATTTTTCTGTGAATGAAGTTAATGAACAGTAATTTTTAGTTGAGTAACATCTGCATCGAAGACTTCCTTTAGCTCCTGATAATTTGCCCGCTGATGGTTTAGTTTAGAGATACCAATAATTTTAATCTAACACTAGCATAATGGTAGATCTATTTCTAGATCAATTGAATGAAAAAATAGCTAGGGGCAGAAAATAATTTGCAACGAAAGGGCATCGATAGATCAAAATGAAAATACATTTTATGGATACATAATTTTTTTTTATTACAAAGTACATTTTGTACAGTGTTTCGAGTGGCATAGTTCATGTTTTAAATATAACGATATGGCATACAAAATAAACTTTAATACTTCACTCACATTTTTCAGAGCATATTAAGTTCTTTCTTCCCAGCTGTTGAACTAAAAATACAGTTTTATCAAAATTGGGGTCTCAGAAGAATAATTTGTTGAATATTAACGGGAAGAAAGATGACGGTATAAGTATTGAGTTATAGTCTGGGTGTCTTATCACTCATCCAGCGGCAATACAGCAATATGATGTTCTTGACTTCGGGTGATTCTACGTCGTACTTTATCGTACTTAATATACTTCAGCTTTAAATTGAATATTTTGAAACACTTTCGATGTCACTTGACGCACATGTGCGTCAAGTGGTCTCGTGTGTACTCTAAATTTCAAGCGGCAGCGAACGTGTTAAAATTTTTGCATTTCAAAGGGAACAAGAAGTTTTGTCCCAGTGCAGTTGCGTTTTTGCATCTTAATTACGGACTGCAGAACGCTTCCTCGTTTGTCTTGTTTTCAGCATCTTCAGGATGGATGAACTGAAAACTCGTTTGTAAATATTTTGGCAGGCAAATACATTTAAAATTGCACAACTTGAGATGAGTTTGCCATTAAATTCAAAAATACAAATTTAACGCCAAAGGTTTTGAAAACTTTTACGAGGCTGTTTCAAACTTTAGTTTAGAGTTTTAAGATTCCACAATGAGTATCCCAGTCGGCACTATTTTTTCAAAATATGGATGTAAACAGACTGGTGAAACCTTTAGTGTGAACAAGGCACCTAAATTGGGTTGAACTTGCTATTGTTTACTTCTTAACGATATATGTAACGATTGAATTGGACATCCTAGTCAAGAAATTAACAGACTTGACAATTTACCTTCCGCTGTCATTAGCAGCTAGTAAGGCAACAGATGTCTGGGGAACTACTATTAATAGGAGATTTCAATATGGTGATTATGATTAACACGTTAAGTGCGAAGTGACCCACCGGTGGGTCACTCAGGTTAGGTTTTGTAATTTTTTCAAAGCTTTCTAGTGACTGTACGTACAAAGTAAAGATTTGCACCAGCTAGGCCACCGCACTTGACGTACTAACGTGAATTTTTGCAACTTCCGTTGATTGATGAATATTTTTCAGATATGAATTTAACTTATTGTTATTCTGACTAGGAATGATGGATTAGAGGACTGTGTGATGATTGCATGCAATTTTATGTTTGCACTACAACGCTGTCACGCCAGTGCTATCTGGCTTGCTAGGAGCGCTAAGGGTACCTGGCTAGCCACGCTAGAAGGTACCTGGCTAGCCACGCTAGAAGGTACCTGGCTAGCCACGCTAGAAGGTATCTGGCTAGCCACGCTAGAAGGTACCTGGCTAGCCACGCTAGAAGGTACCTGGCTAGCCACGCTAGAAGGTACCTGGCTAGCCACGCTAGAAGGTACCTGGCTAGCCACGCTAGAGGGTACCTGGCTAGCCACGCTAGAGGGTACCTGGCTAGCCACGCTAGAGGGTACCTGGCTAGCGACGCTAGAGGTACTCGGGCTGATGGTTCGTTTGTATCGCCATTTCAGTCAGCAATTACGGATCATCAAACTGAAATAGTTGTATGTGTATTTGCCAAGGCTTTTGTTCATGAATTGATTAAAATTTGTCTAGGAAAGAAGAATGGTTTAAATTATGACAGCGAAAGATACATAAATATCATTAATTTCATGCAAATAAACAGACTCATAGAAGCTAGTATGTGTGGATTACAAGGCTTATATTTTAAGGCTATATATTTTTGAAACAAACAGGCGGTGCAAATACGAGGAAATGAATTTCACTCTTTCTTTCGTTGTAGAATAACTTAACCATAGCTGAAATTCTTTGAACAGACCTGTGGAAGTTCCACCTTCGACTAACGTTGACTCAGTATTTGGTCATTTTCAGATGACCAAATTCTCTGGATTTTATAAATATCTTCATTTGACTTCGTTGTGTATGAAAAAGAGCGAGCAAAAAGAAGCGCATGTAGTGTGCGTGTTCCCAGTCCGTACACATACGCGCCATGGCCGGTCAGCCCGCAAGTATCTGTCCGAAAAGTTACCGAGAATTTTCTAAAGGTATTCCTACAAAACACTTTCAGAGATAGCAACCAAAATCCAATTCGTCGGCGGAGACAATCACAGGCAATCACAAATTTTGATTGGTTTCTTTATATCGAATTTGAAATTCTGTCAGGAGGATTCGATGACCGTCTTGGACTGGACGAGTCACAACCACAGAATTCTGAAATTCACAAGCTCTACTGGGTGCGGCAACATAGGTTCCTTTTTTTCAAACCAAAGCCCTTTGAAAAAAGAAGTTATGTTGCTACACCATGCAGTAACGAAGGTACAATAAAGATGGTTTAAGTTCGTGCCTCGTTCGTACTCGCAGTTTTTGAATTACAAAGAATGAACAAAATGAAGAAGCACTTACATGTTCTGTTTCTATATGTTCTTGTACTTTTCTCTGATAGAAATAAGTGTTAAGTACGTAGGAGTACATTTCTTTGTATATATACTTAGTT
>VCRD01000071.1:0-20676 GCA_006783055.1 Trinorchestia longiramus | reverse complement strand
ACGCTGGACTGTGGGACGCTGGACTGTGGGACATTGGATAACTACTAACATCAGTTTGTGAGAGAGCAAGGCTTCTGTCAACAGTCGTACTGATAATACAATTCACTATTAACTGTTGAGCTAGCAACTGTAGTGCCGGCAACTGTAGTGCCGGCAACTGTAGTGCCGGCGACTGTAGTGCCGGCGACTGTAGTGCCGGCGACTGTAGTGCCGGCAACTGTAGTGCCGGCAACTGTAGTGCCGGCAACTGTAGTGCCGGCAACTGTAGTGCCGGCAACTGTAGTGCCGCAACTATTGTACCAGTAACAATTCAATTTCGTCAAGTTTTACCACTAAAACAAATGTTTCAAGAATATAGCAGCCTACGTTTGTATTTCCATGAACTACATTATGTCTACAAACAATAGTGTGTTGCACTAACTAAGCTCATTAATTAAGTAAAGTATTTTTATGCACCTTATTGGCCCTGTTATATCATCCTCTGTATTTCATACTTAATTGGAGCGCTCGAGTACACACGTAAATTACAATAGAAATGGGAGCACTGAATTCATCATCAAGAAAGCGGGCCTCCACATCGTCCGCTCTATGCGTGCATAGTTCTCAGCATCTCAGTTTAATGTAAGATTTCTTGTTCCTCGGCGGTGAGTTAGTTAGTCTTGACGAGCTACTGTAAGGTAGGAAATACAAAGAGATTGCGGGAAAACAGGTTGAGGAAGCTTTGATAAATCGAGTAAATTAGTAATGGAGATAGAAGAGTTTTGAGTGCGAAACACTGGACTTACTTCACGTGGTTACAATATGCTCGATTAAGGCATTGAATTTTGTCAACGGATTATGTTTCTGTTTTTACTTATTTTTTGCATACTCGACATGATCCACGTAGCTCTCGAAAAGTCTATTGTTTTGCCTGTTATCCTTCATTATGCTACAATGTAATATATGGATTTATGAGTGTTCATTAAATAGGTAAAAATAGGTATAAGAAGAAATTAAATCGAAGTAAAACTAAGTATATATACAAAAAAATGTACTCCTACGTACTTAACACTTATTTCTATCAGAGAAAAGTACAAGAACATATAGAAACAAAACATGTAAGTGCTTCTTCATTTTGTTCATTCTTTGTAATTCAAAAACTGCGAGTACGAACGAGGCACGAACTTAAACCATCTTAATTGTACCTTCGTTACTGCATGGTGTAGCAACATAACTTCCTTTTTTTCAAAGGGCTTTGGTTTGAAAAAAAGGAACCTATGTTGCCGCACCCAGTAGAGCTTGTGAATTTCAGACGGTCATCGAATCCTCCTGACAGAATTTCAAATTCGATATAAAGAAACCAATCAAAATTTGTGATTGTCTCCGCCGACGAATTGGATTTTGGTTGCTATCTCTGAAAGTGTTTTGTAGGAATACCTTTAGAAAATTCTCGGTAGCTTTTCGAACAGATACTTGCGGGCTGACCGGCCATGGCGCGTATGTGTACGGACTGAGAACACGCACACTACATGCCCTTCTTTTTGCTCGCTCTTTTTCATATACAACGAAGTCAGATGAAGATATTTATGAAATCCAGAGAATTTGGTCATCTGAAAATGACCAAATACTGCGTCAACGTTAGTCGAAGGTTGAACTTCCACAGGTCTGTTCAAAGAATTTCAGCTATGGTTAAGTTATTCTACTCCGAAAGAAAGAGTAAAATTCATTTCCTCGTATTTGCACCGCCTGTTTGTTTCAAAAATATATATTTTTTGTGTCTTGAAAAGATCGTTTCTAAGAAGCACTGAACTTTAACAGTCCAACTCTGTTGGGCTGTTTTATGGGTACCCACTAAATTTTAAAATCATTGCAATATACAGTGTTTGGAAGAACTTGTTCGTCGATTAAATGTTGTCATAAAGTCTCTCCGCACTTCAGCTAAAGATCCATTATGTCTGAAACAACTTTCCACCATTTTTACTCATTTGGATCACTCGTTTTGGGTTACTTTAAATTACTACTGCTTTTGGGGACATAGCATTCTCTGCACCAGCATACTAGGTATTTGATAAAACCCTAAGATTTTTTCTTTCACTTGTTACACACTTCTTTGGACTTATGTTTTGTTTTTCATTTTTAGAAGATTGGTGTTTTCGCTCCTCTCTCGTTATCTTCATTGTACACATGATCAGTTGTCGCGGGCCCGTCATGATGCTAATGATATGCAAGGTGGAGTTCAATAAGACATTTTCACATGCATTCCCTGCCTGAAACTAAAAATCTTTCAATTAAAATCTTGTAGAATGTGTTTTGCAGTCCGTTCTAATAACGTCCCTACTTTTGCACTTGGTGTCAGGAAACTCGTGTAATCTAAAACGTCAGTTTTATTCAATCAGGGCAAGCGAACTAGCAGCTATTCGTTGAAACAAGTATTACAGCACACTCTGATGACTTCTTGCTCTGCATACACCTTCATCGTAGACCACAATCTATGTTCCAGTGATAGATAAGGAATGGTGCAGCTTCCAATTTTATAATTTCAGCTTCATTATCACAGAACTTTGATCATTAAAAATATCAAAATGGATAATGAGGATGAACTCAATAACCACCATCGGCTTAAAATCACAAGTCTTCCTCTGTAATCATGCAAAAAGTATAAATGGATTGAAATCTTCGCTTGTAAAGCATCTCATTACTTCTAAGGTACACCATTTCAGAAAAATTAGCAACAAAGTGTCAAAGCAATTAGCGTATTTCTTGTCAAAGCAATTAGCGTATTAGTGTTAGATTCTTGGGGACAAACATGCCTCTGTGAATAAATGCTACTTTTACAGTTAAAATGATACGTAATGCAACACTTTGAAACTTTTATTTGAATAAGTGATCGTGTTGAAAAGTCATTACGAACTGTAGTAAAAATCTGAGAAACTTATCAAGTAGGAGGGGTAAGTAGGAATTGGGTAAATCAAAAATTGAAAAAAGTCTTCAACATTTATTAGTAGGATGTTAGATAAGGGCGTTGTTTGGAAAATTGTTCTTGATCGGATGTGAAATGAACAAGTAAACTAATTTGTATTACAACTGTTACACACATAACATACAAGCTTCCGGTGAGTCATTCCTTTGATATTACGTATGAAACACTCTTCGTTGTTTTATGAGTCATTCATTCTGAGTAAATATGCCGATAAGAAGGAGAGGGGGAAAATTAAGAGGTCTACTGAACCCCTTCAATCTAATTTTAGCGCCAAAAGAATAGCACATTAATGTCTATCCTAGATCGTTCATAATACTCGTTCATAGCTTAATCATTTATGTCCGTATTATCCGGATTGTTTGTAACTTCTTTGTTCTGAAACGTGTCACTATATAGGCTTATGGTTATGATCTAGTTTTATAGCTTTCATTTCACTCCAATTTCCACTAATTAAGTTGCTTGCATTACAAATTGGCTTTCATTTACTAACATGTGAGACTTGAGGCGACAGTTCCATCAATTTTTAATGGCTACAAAGTAATTTGTCCTCATAAGATTAAATTAAGAAATATTTATCTTTTGTCATAGGAACTTGATATTATCAGTTCATTACGAAATTGTGATCTCCAATTAACCTAAATTCAGAGAATTGCGTTATTCGTTCAGCATTTTTTTACGCGTGGGTCTATAGAAAGCAATTACACTCGTGTCATAAAGAGAGCAGTACTTACAATTTGAAAGTTGGTCATAAAGTTTCGTCTTACCTATATGACGTATATAACGAATTGTTAAAATGGCTGTTGTCAAATATGAAAAGTATTTGTGTGTTTCATAACCTTAAACATAATCTTCAAGTTTTCATCGATAGTGAATTTGTAAACGATAGTGGCAGAATTTGTTGAAACAGACTACATCATGCGATGATACATGGCGGCACACTCCCTCCTCTAATGAAGGAATGTGAACTGTTGCGATGAGTGTCCATTTTCGTACGCCCCGTTAGCCATGATGCGAGTGAAGAGTTGAGAGAGATTATGTTCATCAAATTGACTTTCCCGCAAAATACTTGTAAATGCACAGATCAACACTTTAACATTCAGGTATTACACGGCATGCTCGACAACGCACAAGTGCAGATTTATTAATAAACATAAACTAGCTTACACGATTACAATAGTTTGAAGTATGATAAATTCAATGTACTTCGAAAGGTGAAGTAAAATATTCAGGGTGTTACCATCGTAAACAGCATAAGTGAGTGTCTTTCCTAGACCGTGTTTGTATTAACCGAACTAACCTCTCATTTTTTAATCACTGAAGTTCACACTGTAGAAGCATTAAAATGAGTTGTGAATTCGTTGATTATTCATGTGAAACGTGTAGATTTCATAACATTTCATTCGTCAGCCTACTAATGGCAATGGACGGGTGCTATAGAAAGCAATAGACAACAGCGAATGGAAGCAAAAGACGTTTAGTTAGGCGCGCAACCGCGTCATTTCGAGCTTGCGTTCACTAGGTAGTCCTGGTGGGCTTCAAGTCGAACTCGTTTACGAGGCATTGCTATCTTTCTGGTCCAGGGGGCGCAGAATCTAGCAGGAGATCGTAAAGCAGCTGTAAATACAGTCACGCAGCCTACTAATTATCATTTTGAGGTACAGGAACAGGCTTTGTTACTAGTATTTTGTTTCTCCAGACTTTGAAAAGTCATGTCATGTGTTTTTCATGTCATGTTAAGGGAAAAAAATGAAATAACAGGCGGCTGAAATTTTAATATTTAAAGTTCGATATACTAAGAGTAAACATCTAGTTTCATCATTGATAAAACCGCTAAGAGGTTTATTGATAGCTTGTTTAAAATTATTCCTCAGATTTATCCTGCTCGTCGTGTATCAGAAGCTTAAAATGTAACAAATATCGACTAACACAATCGACAAATTTCACAAAACCATGAAACGAACGTTTAGGATACCTGTTTCAAATTTTTGTACTCTGAAAACTCCGACTGTTCATATTTACATTTATAAAACACCTAAATGAATGTTTTTTCGTACAGCATGTCTCTATTTTGTGTATTGATTCAAATTCAATTGATCATTCGTAAGAAATAGAAGATGCACCTCTAAATGTAGGGATACAACTACAAAACCTAATTTATAAAATGCAATGTAGTTATTTTCCTTCCCTTTTCAAATTGCATCCATAAATAAATTTGTTATAGGGTGGTAAAATGCAAGTTTTCAAATAAAATATTTTAGAATACATGGTTCTTAAATTTAACGTTTTGTATTTTTTGTACATCTACCGACGTAAGGAATTACTCATTGGTCGTGTTTGTCGGATAGTCCTTCAAGTCTGTTTGTCATTGTTCGATTTATTTCCAGGCTTTGCTCTCACGTAGCTTTTCTATCCCCTTGTCTCAGGCAAGCAAAGACCGTGTATGCTTATTTTATTAGATCTTTATATATGTTAAGCATTGTTCTTTACGTGCATTACACATTACGAAGTGGCTACGTAAAGTAAACTTAGACACAGCTGATATACACATGTTGAGCTTCTAAAAATTAGGTACGTATTCGAAAATTTGGAACTCTGGTTCCCTCATGGTTTTTTTACTGAATTTATGTATTCCAGCCTAAGGTAACGGTCAACGTTCGTGTGCTGTTGATTCCCAGCTTGTACGCAGAGTTAATTTTTATATTTTTGATGTATATTTAAAACAAATTCGCCCATTCTATCCTCAATATTTTTCTTGTTTTTAGTAGTAATGATTTCTGCCGGGCCACCCTTTATTTGGCTAGATCTTTCATTATAGATTGAGAACAAAGTGAGAGTGAAAGGATCCGTATATCCTGCCAAAGATAATGATAAAAAACGAGATTATGAGCCTTTGTTTCTCCTTCACGTTTCATATTCAAACTCTTCATCAGTCATTGTTTCATTTGAATATTAGAGATCAATAATTGTCCTCTCATAATATAAAGCCAAAACTAGACATTTTCTGTTAGCTCCCCTTCTACAACAAAGAATTGATTCACTCTGCATCATAACTATTCATTTGAGTGCTGTAGTTCACCCTCCCTCCTAGGAATAAACTTCAATAATTCCCTTCGACTGTAAACTCAGAGCAATTACACACTGAGCTCGTCTGTCTTAAATTTATTCCTTATCCATTTAATTTTATGAGAATGGTTGGTGCTGGAGAGAGGAAGCAAATGCGCAGAAAAATTCTACAGCTATTTTCTTGTGTTTGATGACCGGACTCGATGTAATTAGAGCATCTGGTGATTCCTATTCAAGCGACAACTCCAGCCTCCCACATAATCCAGTGTTGGGAGGCTGAGGTAATAATCAATTGAACGAACTCAAATGAGCTCTCTTTTCATTTGAAACCACCAACAGTTATTTGAAATTATTAAGTTCTGAGCCGCGAATAAGTTCACTAATATTGTAGCACATTAATTAAAAGATAGAAATGATATCTCTATTATGGAAGGAATGTCATTTAAAAGTGTCACAGAATTGTGAAGAAATTGCATAATGACTATGTATGTGCCAACAGAATTGTGTAACTTTGTCTTTCCATTCATTTTTGCTCGTATTGTGCAAGTTTTCCTATCAAGGCTTCTGAGAATAATTCCATACCAATTATACATTTTAATGAAGCTCGCTAATTACTAACTTATTTCCACTGAATACACAGCAACTTTCTTTTAATAATGAACAGCAATTTTTGTGTCGGAAGCAGATGTAGTGCCTATGATCACTTTGTTTATTTAAGTTCTGCCGTATGCAAAAATATTACTCCCTCTGGTCAGAAACAGTTGGTGCGTACAACTTTCGACGTTGTTTGGAAACAGGGAAATAGTTTAAAAATTTACCTCATATATACTTTCCCCTTCATACGTTATACTTTAGAAACATACAAGAAACGGACATAAAGAATTAATTTCCTGGATGTTTTCTGGAACATTAATATTGGAAAAATTTCTCGACTATGCAACAACTTTTTCCGACCGCAGGGAGTAATTGTTTCCACGGTATAAATATACTTGTATTTACTGAAAGGGGATGAGATCGGAACCAAAAATTTCAGCACTGATGAAACAAGGAGTGCAGAATTTACCATGATTCACTCGGAGAAAAAGAAATAATTGAATATTATTAAAAATGATTCTCTCCTGTAATCTTTCTGAAAGTCCCCATTATTAAAACTAGTGTTGAAATCTAACAAACTTATTTTAATTTCTGTTTAACACGCATGAGAAAATTAGAGTTACTAATTATTTTTATTATTAAAAAAAGGTTGTGGAGCTCCGTCTGCTATCGCTTAGTTTTTTCAAGCATAAAGTTGAATGCATGTAACCTCGTCACCAGCATCGTGTTCAAGCAATTTGCATGTCAAAAAGACTGCTAAGGAACTTTTAGAGGCTGCAAGAATAAAAATTAAGAAACTTAACTCGACTGTCAAGAAAACGCTCGTGCGCATGAGGTGTGTGTTATTTTTAAAAACAGTGCAATATTAATTAATAATATTAATATTTGTTAATAATACTAGGTCAGAATTGAAAATGAAAGTGGGTATACAAATGCTCTAAAGGGCAAGTGTTAATAGGCGTAATTAACTCGTTTAAAAATTATTGGAATGTTTATATTAAATTTTTCTTAAGGTAAATGTTTTACTCTAAAAATTCCGTAGAGGTATATCATATAGTATTTGTCATTCAGAACACAGTCAAGTGGAAAAATGTTAAATAAAGTGCTAATTTGCAGTGTTTTCAAAGGATCGGCGACATTTTATGTAGTTGAACTAGGATATAATCTCTACGGAAGTGTACCAAGCAGATACAATGTTAACGGGCATTTAAAGAAAAGTTTATCAAGGAAATCATTGTGTTAAGATTCGTGTGAGCACCCAATATGATGTATTTTACATTCAAAACAAGGTAATACAATCTAAATAAAGTGAAAAACGTTTTTCATAGTTTTCTAAAACTTCCAGTAAAACTATATAAAATCAAACTCGCATTTGTCGATTGCCTTTGCAGATACAAACAATTTTATATGAACAAACAAAAATCAAACCATGAAACTCTCAAAAGTTTGCCGTGTACACAACTGTTCTTAAAAATTCATTTCAAAGTTTTATCTTTTATTAAAAGTTCATTAAATTTGGCAATGTAAACCTTTCGCTTAAACAATTTTGACTTCTAGGAACAGTTGTTGTACAGTCACTTATTAGAAGAATTTCATGATAAAATGCCAATTACATACCTCAGAAAAAGTAAACTTTTCAGGCTTGAAACAGAGTTATGCAATATCATTATGGGTATTTAATGTATATCGACGAATTTCCGATGAACTCAACAATAGAGTTTTTGTGCTGGTCTTTAAATTGCTAAATTAAATGGTGTTTAGTTTGAGTTTCGATCATTTCATTTGTTAATGATACAGCACTTAAGGAATAGTTACAGGAGTTAGTGGATGGTAAGTAATTTCAGAATTTTCTAAATTTTTTGAGGTGTTGTAGGAGAAATTTAAGAGCCAATATAAACGAGTTTCATGGTAAAACGATGAAATTCTAGAAACATAAATGAAGGAAGAATTCCTGTAAAATTGAATTGTGATGATGGAAATGGTGAGATCGTATGAGTTCTCGGGATCTTGTAGCGTAGCATGCAGAGAGACCGAGGCATTAATGGAGGGGTAGAATAAAAAAGGGATGTCAGTCACAAGAAACGTTGAAGGTCTTCGCATGTGCGTAAAAGAAACTTTCTATGATGGTGCGATTGTTCTAGCTTTTTTGCACGGAATGAAGAATTAGTGGTTATACTAAGTGAAGAGAATGTGTTAAAAAATGTGTTAATTGACAACTATGCTCAGAAGGACGCGATTTGTTAACGGGAAAAATGTGTGAGATAGTGGACTCGAATGGTGAGCGAGTTGTCGGATAGAATGGAAAGGAAAATATCGAGGTTCATGTGATAGATAGTGAGAATGAAGAAAAAGCATTCAATTTAGAAAGTGCGTGAGTTTGAAGTGAGAAAACGGAGTATCAAATATCGAGGTTCATGTGATAGATAGTGAGAATGAAGAAAAAGCATTCAATTTAGAAAGTGCGCGAGTTTGAAGTGAGAAAACGGAGTATCAAAATCTTCGTCCTAGTTGTATTTATCATTTTGTGAATAAGATTTTGATGTGTATTATTGGAATTTGGTATTTACTGATTCCTTGAGTGATCTGACTCTTCTATAACCCCCATTTCCACCTCGGTGTAGAAAATGTATGAGATAGTCAGCGTGTACAATTTTTTGTTTTATTTGAGCTTCCGTCTAATAAATGGCAAAGCATATTTCACAGCTAGTTTTAGATATGCGTAAACCTCGGCAAATACTACTCATATTGGTTGTTTGAGATCGTTTTGATTCATACCACACAATATTACAGTTTCTCTTGAATTTCATTTTCTTCCGTGTCATCTAATGGAACAAATCTTGAACAGGTTCTGCCGTAAACTGAAAATCTGTGAGCAAAATCCATTAAAATCATTGATGTAGCATTGAAAATTAGCATTAAAAGTTACTGCATTTTTCAGCTAGCCATAAAAGTAAAATTCGTCATAAAAAATCAAGAAAGTTGAGGACGAGAAAACAGTGGAGGAAAATTGAGGAAAGTGTTTAGACTTTAGTGCACCAAATCTTCCTTTGGTGAATTGATCTACGTTCACTACCCTTACGACTTACAAATGTTCAGATATGCAGACACACTGCAGTGTTACTTAACCCCGGAGCACTGAACATGGGTATAGATGTCACTAGCCTCGGGGCAACTATACCCATGTTCAGTGTTCCAGGGTTAAAATCATGTTTACGATAGTTCAGCAAATTTAAATGTTGAACTGGGGGATTTATCCAGAGTGCAGGACAACGTTTTGTTTGTTTTTCGTTGAAGATTGTCATCATTACAAAATCTGATAGTGGTAAACAGGTGAACGTCGCACGTTTGTACAGTATGAATTGGCCAGCGATCAGAATGATACAGAGGAGTAAAAGCCTGTTAATGGAAGTGTTTTAGGGGTTCGTGACTATGCCGTCGATTATACTCAGTGAGAAAAAGGGAAAGTTGATTGAGAAGTTCCTGATCACATTACCTGAACATCAACCAAAGGCAGACACGACACCACTTGTTGGATGCTCATGCACTAAAAGACTCGCAACTTATTGACACTTCAAATGATACTACCAATGGAGTAGACGCTGCTGCTTTCGTTTATTACAAGGATAAGAAATTTCCACGTCAAGCAATGGAAATTATTCCACACCCTCAAATTTAAGCTACAAAACGCGTCATCAACAACTTGAGCTCATCTTCTGATACAAAGAAGACTGCGAGGACCAAATATAGAGACCTATAAATATCTCAATGGTTTCAACGATGTTACCCCGGATGGGCGTTTTGACGAGGACGATAACGTGCGAATCAAAAATAATGGTCATAAACTAATAGTGAGAAACTTCACTATATCCCAGGATCTAAACTTCTTTCCAACAAAAATTGTCAGAACCTGGAATAAACTGCTTGAAAATATCGTTTCTACTGGCATTGTGAACACAATCAAAAATAAACTCAACGAATATTGAAGAAATAACCCAGTATTGTAACAAGACCAGAGTTGCAGAAGAGTTGCAAAATTCAAAAAGTATTGAAATGTTAAATAACTACGTAGTATTAATTAGGCAACCTGAAAATTTTAGAAATAGTTCAAGCACTTGTCTACATTCAGTGACTTAAAAAGAAGTGATTCTCATTTTTTGAAGATTTGAACGTTTTAATATTTGTCCCTTAATTTTGGACGGAACCGTTGTGTGAAATAGTAGTGTACACTATGAGCAGAATTGCCTTTGAAAACTGATTCAAAATTTCAGCAGAAGCCGTCAGTGAAGTGATCGTAACACGTCACTAACACTCGTCATTTATTCTTGCATGTTGGTTAATAGAAATTTTGAGATGTGTGAAGGGTGAAAGTGCAACTCACCGTGGTTGTAATCTTGAATACACGTTATTCACATACTGTTAGTAAGGGTGTACTTAAGATTGCTCCTTGTAATTTCCGCACTGCTTGTTCATATTAGCAGCAGTTCATGTTCAGAAATAGAAGCCCGTCCTCATATCAGACGTGTATTTGGACTGGGGCCTTCATGTAATAACAATAGCCCGTGCAAGTCTGTTACAATTACTGTCTTGCCATGTGTGAGAACATCAGTATCCTTTTTTTGAACTTCTCTTAGTATTCTCTTTTGTTTCATTTAGGCAACATCGAACCTCACGATACTAAGGGTGGAGTCGAAAAGTCATCTCGCTGGCTGACCCACCGTGACACTATTATCGTCACCAAGAGCCTTAACTCGTTTCTCTCGTCAGCTCCCCTTCACTTGAAACTAACCACCCCTTTCAACCTCCATGTGGTATTTTGTTATTTGGTTTGAGGCATTATGCATGTCAGGGGTTTTCTTAAATTTGTTAATTATTTAGTTATTTCTTTTTTCTAATTAATTTTTCTAAATATTGTTTAAGAATATAACTTTCAAGGCCGTTATGTACCTATGGTAGGATAAGCAGTGATGATCTTTTCTGGCAATGGCACCGGAAGTTCTGTTACTTCGTGCTGAATCTCTAGATTTTTAAGCGAACATTAAATACAAGGGCTGAAGCCTTTATACTGTACATAGTATGTATGTCCCTACGCTGTTGTTACACCATATATGTAAGATATTAAAATACACTGTGAGTAAAAGAAATTTGTTTTATACTTACTATCACGCTGTGAAAGGCTGCATTTGGTTTTCTCTTTCCAAAATATTTATGATGAAAGTTTTAGTTCGTGAAATGGCCGTTGCACAAGAAAGGGAAAATTATACAGGGTGTCTCAAAAAAATGTACTCACCCTTTAACCGTTGCTAACATGCTGTCTTCTTTGTGTTGCAGGTGTGAGGTTCGAACCTTTGCGAACATGATTCTTTAATCACATTTAATCATGTTCGCAAAGGTTCGAACCTCACACCTGCAACACAAAGAAGACAGCATATTAGCAACGGTTAAAGGGCGAGTACATTTTTTTGCGACACCCTGCAAATGCACTACTTCTATTTTTACTGCCGTACATCACTTCTGAACTCACTATAAATGAAATCCAAATTATAATTCATAAGTTAGAAAGTTTCTAAAGATGAGAACTCGCGACAAAAAATAACGAATGTCACTGCGTAGTACTTTTGTACATCAGCCAGGTATGACTTAGTTCCTACACTACAGCGCACTTAATACAACGTGTACGAAACTTTGCATTTCGATGTTTAAAAACAACGTACGGTCACAGATTTTTCTGGACATAAAAAATTTTCTAGTTAGAGAATGAAACAAGAAAATACGCTTTTTTCAATTATGTATTGCAGTTACAGCAAGTCAACAGGCATACCGAGTAAAACACATCGTTTACAGGAACATCAATGGCACTTCATAGGTACTAAATAACTTATAAAGTAATGCTATGCTATGAAATAACAGCGGCGTCTAATTTAAAAAACTGAAGGACGAGACGAGTTACCAAGACCTTTTATCGTTAGTATACCCCAGTGAATACAGCTAAAATCTAAGACATGTTTTAAAACATTGAAGCAACTCATGACTGAAGATTAGATAAAAGACTTCGGTCAGGTGACAGTTCCTGTGAAGGAAATTAAGTAGAAGCGGAAAGTCCACTTGAGACGCTAAAGATGGCGTCAGCAAATCGACAAACGCAACTTCAAGAACTTTAGTGGTGGAAACCAGTGCTTTTGTATGCTGGTAAAGTACAAAAAAATCAGAAATTGTATTAAAAATATACAGCGTCTAAGGCAAAGTGCATAAGACTAAAATGAAATATTGATTGAACTAAGCGGAGTACTTACTTCACTCTTGAAAGAAAAAACTGATGCATGGAGCTGCAGCTCCCTTACGAAAAGAAGCAAGAAAAACATAAAGCAATCATGAGGACAAAAATTGTCCCACAAATGGCTTGTGCAACAGGAGTAACTCATTCCTCTTAGAAAGTAATTTGAGAAGCAAGAAAAAGATAAAGCAATCATAGAGACAAAAATTATCCTACAAATGGGTTGTGCAACAAGGGTAGCTCATTCCTATTAGAGAATAGTCTCAGTTACCTCATACGAGCGTCAATGGCACCAGTTACGCTGACAAGGACAGGCACTATAAACGAATATAAACTTTCCTTCTAAGTGCCGCTCAAAAAGCCTGCAAACCTAATAACTGAAATGCTGATAAACATTCCTTTCAAAACATACCGCACCGCATAAGAGCGGCGGAGAAAAAAAGGTATGCAAAAGTGACAGATTACCCCATTTGTTGCAGGAAATCCTTTATGGCTGGATAGAGATAACTTTGAGAAACAAAACTCCCAAAACCCAAAAGAAGGTTGTGAAAAAGCAATTCAGAGTTCCCCTCAACACAAAACTCAGATGGATGAGCTTAATATCCAAATTTTTCAGCTAGGCCACATCAACCCTTTACTAATACCGAAGATTACCGTCTCGTAATCTAAGAAGCAAACATCGTTCAACAAAATTATTCTCATTCAAAAATTAGATGTTCGAGCTCCGATGATGCTAAATAAGCATTCATCTTATTTCCACTTATTAACTTGACCTTCTAACTCTTTATTATAATGAATATTATTACTAATTAAAGTTTCACTATTAGTTAAATTTAGAGCTCATAGCATGGAAATTATATACAAGTTTCATTTAGTAATATTTGTACATCTGTAATCATAAAGGGAAGAGGTAGAACGAAGATAAAACATTATCATAGAATTTAAGATTTCCGTTAAAATTGGCTTACCTTACAGTGTTTCGATGACAGCGAGGCACGTAAGTCTTATTCTATCATTAAAATAACATCCAAGTTATGGAAAGAACCTTTACTGAGCATGTGTATAGTTCATTTAAAGCATCAAACTCGAAATCTTGACTATCATTACCCGAAAAGTTTACCGTTCACCACATAATCCTCCAACTGCTGCTCCGTATACGAATAACAATCCAAGTAGCATTGTCAACCTTCCCTTAAAGTAAGCCGTATAATGGCCAGCTAGAAACAAATAGTACACAGACATCTGACCACACCGAGTCATTTGTTCTACAGCTCATCGTCGACCTAAAGTGACAAGTCACCCATTTTATGGAAAAGCAGAACTCGACCCGAAAATAGCAACCTCAATAAAACGTGGCTACGATAAAAAAATTTCTGAGGCAGAGAAAAGTGGAAAAAAGAAAAGAACTCCAAACTACGAACAAAAATAAACTCACTTGACCTTCATCCAACAAGTGTTGCTGATAGAACGTTGAGTAGCTAGGGTTAATGAAGGGTTTGGTGACGAAGACATGCATTATCAGCTTTCTCCTTGAGTGCATCAGTGATCCTTTCAATCAACCTAAATTACTACGATTTGCTGAAGGCCATTCATCCCAGTGCACATACTATGATCATCTGGGAGGAGATTTTTTGTTTCAGCAAGTGATTTTCAATCAAATTTTTACCATGCACGTAGTCTTTTCAATCGAAAATCCTAAAATATCAGATGCTAACAAATATTCTCCCAATAATTTGAGGACAAAAAGTATCTTTTGTTCTTCAAAAGAATGAAAAATATTTAAGCTCCTTTACGAAACATTTTGAAAGCTCTACACCACATAATTCAATTAGCTAACTTAGAATAATAGATACTATTAACATCACTACCGATTCATTAGCAAACTATTATCCCAACAACCAATGGTTAAACAAACGCATTCAATCCTAATGCATGACAAAACGTTTTACAGTACATTTAAATTACTGGTTTCTGCCAAGGAAAATTATATTTACAAATTTATAACCCTATACAAATATATTTACTGCTGTTGAAGTACAGTTGAAATATCTTAGCTGAAGATGTCGGTAAAAGTTTCTAACGTTATTTAACGATTTGGTTCTCCAACGGCAATCGAAAGTTTCTTGTGGGTTAATACTGTAAACCCACAAAAAACTTTCGATTACCATTGGAGAACCAAATCGATTAATAACGTAAGAAACTTTTACCGACATCTTAAGCTAAGATATTTCAACTGCCACGGTCACTGAACCTTGGAAAATGACAAACCGCAAATTAATCAGGAGGAGCCAATAAACGAAAATGAGCTCATGAACGATGAAAAACCCATGAACAAAAAGGAGATAAATAGGTCAATCTTGCACCATTTACTAAAATGAGTGGAAGTACAAAACCAAAATGGGAAAGAAAATGTCACAACACATTGGTCGTGAAAATGACTCTCAGCAGCACTGAATCGAGAAATATGGGGTAGCTCGGTACTGCAAAACAAAATATCCAAAAGCTTTTTTGCATATATTTTCTAGGAGTAATTTAGGAATATACACCATCTGATTTCTACTCGTTACTCAACCATACAACACAAAATTATGTGTACAAAATTATATCGTGTATTCAAGGCACGTTTGTTCTGTTACGACAACTTCACTAAAGCCTCAAATCTTCACCATCAATATCATTACAAACGTTTTTGAACAAACAGCTATTCTACTCAGATCTTCTACTTCCTTTACAATTTCTATATGCGATATTAGCACCATAAAGCGAGCATGCACGGAGTACAATCAATTAAGTTACTTAGCATTCTTGGCTTCAAGTTTTGGCCCGGACAGAAAGGCCGAAAGTCGATAAAGTAAAAAAAGTGCCACTAAAATGAAAGTGCGTTTAGGAACAATTTAAAAAAAACATCCCACAAAAAGAGTTCTTGAAGTATTTTACTGCACCAAAGCCCTGAACGATCAAAATACGGCAGTAATATCAAGGAATATTTTAAGGTTTTATTTTTTTATTTTTTTCTAAAGATTGAATCACTTTTTGATGATGAACATATAAACGTATTTTGCTAAAATTTCTGAAACTAACTACGTTCTCGAAACTAGACCTAAAATCTGTAGCTGATGTCAGAGAAATGTTCTGAATGAAAGATACTCTGTACTAATTATAATAAGAATTTTCTCTTCAGTCTATGTCTATGAAAAACTTTACATAAAACTCCATCGACACAAAACGGATTGGACCACGCGAACCATCAACAATACTGATTAACTTAAGACTTAAGACATATATACATGTTATTGTACACTCGTTAAACCTTACGCAGTATAATTCCAAAAGATAAACTAAAAAAATTCAGCATTTTGGATAAAGAAGTTCTGTAATTCGAGCACCCAAATTTTTCGTAAGAAAGATTCAACCTAAATAAGATGATGGAACAATTCTTAGGTCTGCTTCCCAATTTTCGTAGGTTAATGTATTTGTGTACACAATAACATTTGGGTAAAGTTGTGTGAAATTTTCTGTACCGAGTTTATGCTTGAGTCCAAACCTCAACTCACTAACTCGAGTGAACAATTCTGCCAGCAAGGCACCAAAAAACTTGGATTCGTTCTTTTCAGTCAATGTCTCTGAAAAACTTACAATCTTAAAGTTGTTCAAACATTCTGAAGTGTATACAGTCAAATTTGTGATCATATAATGTTGATAACGCTCAACAGAAAGTCATCATCAAGAAAAAACTTTTTCAACACTCAAACTCCATATGCATGCTGTTAAAGATGTTGGAGATATTGTAGGCTCTGTTTTCAAAGTTTGGATATTGTTCAGTTTAAAACTCTACCCGTGTACATGCTCTCGTCCTTGGTACACAGGTATAGTTGAGTACAGTGTACAGTGTGCGTTGGAATGACGTCCCGATATTTATAAGCTAGGAAAGCAGTTTCTGTACTGCGGCCCTTCTAGCCCCTATTCGTGTGTTGGTCTCCGCGTTGGGCAGTGTAATACACCGGTGTCTGAGAATAACTTTAACGTTATTGACTCTGCCATCGGTGACAGAGATCTTGGAATTTTAAAATTTTTGCATATTTTCAAAGCGAAGCCTGAAAAGTATTTTCCTCACTCCTAAATTCTTTGTGAATATAATTTTCCTTCAAGCCTAGTGATGATTTATTGGAATAATTTTATTTATGCCTGGTGTATTAAATGTAGATGTACAAATCGAAGAACGTTTAAGAAAATTCCACAAATCGTTGGAAACTTTTTTGATATCAGGCATCAAAAAATACGAATCTGCTAACTGAAAAATAATTTGAAAGGGAGCATATTTCATGCATGATCTCTTTTAACAAAACTGTTCAAATGTTCGTCATCTTCTCATAAAATTCTTTAAAAATATGATTGGCAACTTACGACACTGGAAACATCCGCAGCTAATTCAACAGAAGAATTATACTTGAGCCCGTAAATGTTTTTTATGTTCTTTATCTCATGTGCGCAAAATGAACGAGAGAAAAAACCATCGTGACTACAAAGTAGACTCGTTATTACAAAAAAAAACTTGTTAAAACTAATGCCCATTCATATCTTCCTAAGCAAGGCTACTCTAGTTTTAAGCGAACGCGCAAATCTATTCAAGAACTTATTTTCTAGAAACAATTGGAGTAAAATGAACGGAATGGTAATACTGCAAAGCGAAACGAATTATTGAGAACAAGAAAAAGAAAAAACTCTGAAGCCTGTTCTGAAATGTGAGTGCTCTATTAGATCACAGAAGTTCAATACATGGCAAGTTCTCAGCACCGTATAATCGTGTTTCTCTGAAGGTAATATTTTATAGGAAAATAGAAAGATGTACAACATTA
Organism: Trinorchestia longiramus; assembly: GCA_006783055.1. Lineage (NCBI taxonomy): Eukaryota > Metazoa > Arthropoda > Malacostraca > Amphipoda > Talitridae > Trinorchestia > Trinorchestia longiramus. The sequence goes on along the minus strand of VCRD01000071.1, from coordinate 2,933 downwards.
AAACTGGATGAAAGAGTTCAACTTTCCTTAATTTTACATGCACCCAAGAACATTATAAAGTTGAGGTTAGAGTATTGAAATTTTCATTCATGTTAACCTCCAGCGACGTAGTGTCCATAAACGTCCACCGTAAAGATTCAAAGGCTAAATATTCTATCTTTCTAATCAAACCACGCAGTAAGCGATTGTTCCATCCAAATACCTATTTATTCTACTGATGTTTCTATTTTCAAGCCGTTCTTCCAAGTGAGGCTCTAAGTTACTCTGGGCTACTTTCGTTCGACTAAGTCAAATTATCACGTCTTCATCTTATAAAACCCAGTTAAACACGTCTTTAGCTCTTAAATTGACTGAAAACTAATCTCGTTCATTACAGAGCAGCAGTAAGTTCTTAAGTTCTTAAGGGCTTAAATGAGAGGTCTATTGTTGGAGGCTTGGCGTTGTTGAAGGGGTGTTGACGTAACCTGGGCAGTGGACGCGTGGTACTGGAACTCCGTGATGTAGGTTTTCGAGGAGTTGCTTTTGCTGTGGTCGTTGTCATTAGGTCGGTGCGATGCCCCACGTCCGGTGTTGTTCCCACAGAAAAGCTTTCGGTAGGCAGACCGGTACTGGCGGTTGGTGACTGCATAAACGAAGGGGTTTACCACAGCAGACGCCCAAGCCAACACAGAAGCCACCACGTGTAGGCTCGGGTATAGCACCTGTAAGTTCAGCTGAGGAGGGTTACGAAGTAACAAAATAGGTTAGTAATCATCGCAAGGTTATTTCAAGACGGTGCAGTGACAACAGGGTGCTTGCTTGCAAGACGATGAAAGCGAAGCAAAATTTAAAAATTGTAAAAATGCTGATTGTGCAAGTAAGGTATTAAACCCGCACAACAAAAGCAACAAAAATCAATAAGCCGAAAAAAAGAGGCTCATAAACAATAGCAAGGCATAAGCACAAGGGATTTATGAGCAGAAAAGGCTTTATACTATTCTAGGAATTTTTTGAGAAATCTGAAATGTTAACGTTACTTCATTGAGAAAATTCAAGGGAGAAAACCAAGAAAATGCCCCAGCAAAATCAAAGCTTTCGATGAAGTAACACAGAAATCAAAGCAGAAGTTAGTCAGACACTAAACGGTGCAGTATGCATAAAAATCAAACACTGCATCAAGAGCATAATGAGCAATTTGAAAAGACGTAGTCAGTAAATAAAATTTGCAAGTAGAATCCTTGAAGGGAAGGGCAAATAGAACGTGGCTTTCATATATTTTCCCTGCCAAAAGCTGCAGTGCGTAGTTGCTCCATGAATTTTTGTTTCAGAGCAACGGTTAACTCGTTCAATCGTGCCCATGACCAAACCAAGCCTATTGTATTATATTTCAGAGAAAATGTTTAAAGTCTAAGTAAAAAGCGTAATTGGAAGAACATTATTTAACTTTAATTGCGAAATATATTTTAATTAGAAGCTCTGATCAGGACAAAACGATAAAAAAATAAAAACAAAGTATTTAGAAACATGCCTATGTAAATCATCAGCTCAGAATTGAGAATTACGGTGAATGACCTCGTGCACAAGATGCAATTGTTTCAGTGATTTAGGAGTCATGCATTGCTTATGTTAGAATGGGAAAATCCGAAGCTTAATCCTGACATAGATTGTAAATCATTGGAGTTCCGAAGTAAAAGATGTAGCTTACATGTATTAAAGCACCTGAATTGTACCCTCCACATTTAGCCAAGAGTATACAGGGTGCCTATAAAGTCTATAAAATTTCAAAAATTTACTTTGAACACAACTGATAAGATATTATACTCAGATCAAGTTTTTAATCACATTTTGTATTTGTGTTTCAGGGATTGTTTGTGAAAGAGGTGCTGTTGAGACTTTATGAGAGAATTTTACAGGAGACTATTTAGACTCTGTATGATCAACTTTGGGTAACTTCAGGATCCAGAAATATATCTTAATTAAATAAACTGACGTTCTCGTAATGAGACGTCTACAGGTCTCATTAGGAGGACGCGTTGATGAAATAGTCAAATTAAAAATTCAAATCACTAAGTACGAATTGTCCTGAATTATCACTTACTAGATAGTTCCCGTGGAAATTCCACGGTTCAGATTTGACTAATTTAATATTATAAAAACGAATTTAATATTCGTTTACAATGACTAATTGTGCTTGAAATGACTTTCATGAATATGTACAGAACTTCCATTCTGTATCTTATCTACATGACCGTACATGGATAACATGGCCGTGCAGGAGAAGGCTAATAACGGGAAAAATGGCGTGTTTCATAGTAATCCGGCGCCTCTAGTATCCACAATGTAATGCTTATAATACAAGCATACCCGTTCTGATTTCACTTCCATAATTAGATACTGGATTATACAGGGTGTCCAACAAAAATATCCCCGACCTTTTAATTCATTATATCTCTGCTTTAAATTAACATATTTTAGTTTTCTTTTTTTCACAATGTAACAAATTTTTTCTTTTCGAATAATTATCGTTTTTGAAAATTGGTTGAATAATCACTTCACACTGATCGATTTACTGAAAGGGGTAGAAAAACTATTTGTTCAAAGGAATTTTTTGTGTTTTCTTATTTTGTTCATTCCAAAAAACCGAACAAACATAAATTTAAAAGAGTTACAAATCATTATCTTGAATAACGTTTAAATAAATAAAATAATTTAGTATCCTTAAACATGCCCTCCATTTCTCTCAAGGCAAGTATTACTTCTATCCACCATTGAACGAAGAGTTTTGCGGATTATTTCACCGTTTTCTTTTAGTTCTTGAAACGCTCCTTCAATTCGTTGTCGAAGAATTATTAATGATGGAGGTGTTTTTAAAACGCGTTCCTTTACATATCCCCAAAGAAAAAAATCACAAGGGGTTATGTCTGGGCTTCTTGGTGGCCATTCAACTGCATTTC
>VCRD01000070.1:529709-598668 GCA_006783055.1 Trinorchestia longiramus | reverse complement strand
GGGTTCGAATCCCGCTGCCGACATGGTTGACGCAGCTAGAAATACGGCATGGGACTTGGGTAAAACAACCGAATAATTATCGAAGAAATTATCCGACCCAAGAATGGGCCAGAAGGTTCGTTCCTATAGCCTCATTCTATTCTATTCATAACTGGTACAAATTAACGAATAAATAAGAAAAAAAATAGATGCCCAATTCTTACACAAGCTCCTATGACCTATAGATAAAAATCCAGATGGAATTTACAGCATTGGAGTCATTTTTTCACGTTCCCAATCGTTAATTGAGTGCTATACAAAGTTCAACCGAATTCCAAGACATTGACAAAAATAGGTAAAAAATTTCGTAAGGGAATACCCTTTGCATTTTTAAAGGAAGTTCAGAAATCTGAAATCAATCATTGCTAATCAAAGTTCAGCAGCATAGCATGTTTTAAGTAGGAATAAAACAATCAATGCTCATAACTGGTACAAATTAACGAATAAATAATAAAAAATGAGATGCCCAATTCTTACAAAAGGTGTTACGATCGATGGATAAAACACCAGATGGAATTTGCAGCATTGGAGTCATTTTTTCACGTTCCCAATCGTTAATTGAGTGCTATACAAAGTTTAACCGAATTCCAAGACATTGACCAAAATAGGTAAAAAATTTCGTAAGGGCATTTTTTCCCTCTGCATTCTTTTTAGAAATCTGAAAACCTAAAATCGATAAATATCATGGTAATTTGTTAGCTGAGCATGAATTAAAGAAGAATTAACTAAAAACCGCCAACAAATAGTGCACTATTGGTAAATATAATGCCAAAAATGGAGTACTTCACATTTAACAAAAATCCTTGAGGTATATAAGGAAGATCTAATGAAATTTGCAGATATAAAGTCGTTTTTCCTTGTTTACAATATTTACCAGTGGTTTATACCAAGTTTCACAATATTCTGAGACATTGATTTAAAAACTAAAATAAGAAACTCAAAAAGAAGTAAAATTTCTAACCAATTATCATACTTCGCACGCTGTGCATGAATTAAAAAGGAATTAAATGAAAACCACCTGCAATAAAAGAATACCGACCAACAACATACTCACAATAGAAGAAGTAGAAAAATAACTCTTTATTCTGAACCCATATGAACTTCCCGAATACTCAAAGAAACAGCCAACGTTATTAGCGAACCTTTGGCAAACTTCTTCAATCGACCGTTCGAAACTGAGATCGTTCCGGCGTATTGGAAGCAAGCAAATGTCAGTCCTACTTCCAAAAAGAAGAACGAACAAGCATTTAATGCTATTGCTCAATCAGTTTTATATCTATTATTAGTAAAGCAATAGAAAGATTACTGAGAAGTCCGTATAACAAACACTCTCCAAGTCCAAAACCTGATTACTGACACACAGCATGGATTCAGGGAAAAACCGAGTCACCTAACGAACCTCCTCGACTTTTTTGGAGAACTCAACCGCACATACGATTGTACAAAAGCAGTATAACTTGTATATCTTGTCTCTTTAAAAGCTTTCTATAAGGTTCACTAAGAAAGACTAAAGGCTAAAGTGGAGGTACATGAAATACGAGGCCACTACTCATGATGGATACGAAACTGGCTCACTGGTCGTACTCAACGAGTGATGATTCATGATCAAACCAGCGACCTGACGCATGTTACATCACGAGTTCCCAGGGGAACATTTTAAGCCCGATCCTCTTCATCATCTACATCAACAATCTTAAAGATCATCAGAAAAATCAACGCATTCGCGGACGACACGAATTTTGTCACAGAGTTCACCGGAAGAGACAGAATGACTATTCAGTCAGACCTGAATTGTCTACTTCAAAGGACTGAAACTTGGCAAATGAGACTCAATATTGACAAATGTTCAGTCATGCACGTCAGTGCTAATAATCGGTATTTTCAACATACGATGAACAACATACCTATTGAAGCAGTACAGCAATTAAGAGATCTTGGTATCATTATCACTGAAAATCTCGAACATGACAAACAGGGGGAAAAAAGCGTCAGAAATGTAAGTAGGATCCTCGGTTTCATTGCAAGAAACTTTGAACACAGATCAAATAACAACATCTTACCACTCTATAAAGCGTAAGTGCAACTATATTTAGAATATATACGGCAACTGTGGTCTCCCACCTTACGAATAGACATTAACAAAATGGAAAAAATTCAGCGAAAAGCAACGAAGATGATTCCTGCACTCCGTAATCTCAGCTACGAAATGCGTCTCCAGCAGCTCGAGCTTATCTCCCTAAAACAAAGGTGACTTCGAGGACAACTCACCGAGACCTATAAACAACTCAATGGCTTCAACAATGTTACCCTATGAGGTCTTTTTGACAGAGCTGATGACGCGCGAACCAGAAATAACGGTCACAAACTAATAATAACCTTCAGGACATCCCAGGCTCTAAACTTCTTCCCAGTCAAAATTACCAGAACCTAGAATCAGCACCCCGAAAGTATCGTTTCTGCTGGCACTGTAAACACGTTCAAAAATCGTCTAGATAAATTTTTGGAAAGGAACTCCCCAATTCTGTAAAGTATTAATTCCATATCATTCTTAACTCTGGGGCTGTGTATGTGTTTGCAGCATGTTTGGGTGACAGAAATGCTTGGAAGTTGTTAGGATGTATGCACGTGATTGCAGCGTGCGTGATGGATACCATTACGCTCGACGGCATGGGACTCGGGCAGCAGCCCAAGAATAGACGAAACGGCTCGTTCTTGTTGCCATATTCTATTCTATTCTAAGAGGTCTTCCGCATCAAAACAATCTAGAAGTCACTCTTTCCATCCAATTACATAGAATTTTCTACTACAGGCATTATGATCCCAATTTTTATTACCAAACGAAAGTTTCATAGTTCAGTTGTCAGTGCATGTATGACCACTTCTCAACCATGTAACTGCCTTATGCATTATATCAATTTTATTGTACTCGTCAGCAATAAATTCAAGCCATTGACTTGAAACACTCACCTGTGCCTCTAGAGACTTTATTTCTTGCACTACTATCAAGTGAAGTAATAAGAAGAACATGTCATGGAAGGAATGTAAACGAATAAAAGAATCACGTACCGAGACAGGTGTGTCCTTGTTTAGGATGACCTGAAGAAGATGAGGGGGCAGTACAGGAGGGTCCTTCACCTTCTCTGTAGGCTTGTGTTCGGGCACCGACTGACCGTAGCCGTCATTTTCAGGATCTTGGAGCAAGTTAAAAGGTGCAAACATAGAAGCACAAATTCCAGTGTTCATTACAGAAATGAACATTATGCATGGAATACATCAGAATATTGCCCAAGTCTTAGAGCGCAGTAAACCAACCTGACACATGTGTAAGCTTATTAAAATGAAATACAAGTTAATGAAAAATGCACTTTTTTATAAATGTACATACAACGCCATTTTGTTTCATTCAGATTATTGTTTCGCAAGTGTATTTCTTGTTTTTTTACATTACGTCACTTCAATGAAACCTACAAATGGGTCAGATCGTTTTGCAAATTATGAAGATCATGAATAAACAATAACTTAAAAAATTGATAGAATTTAAGAGCATAAAATAACACAAATTTCTAGTTGAAATTGAGACAGTGCCTCCAACGCATTCATACAAAAACTTTAGATGAAGGCTGAAATTGCCACTAATGAATAAGCGAGCACAAGGGGTAGTAAATATTAAACAATTCTATTAAAACTGCACGGCTGATGTAAAGGACATTTCATTTATATAAACCTTGGATGCTTCATTCTCTCTACCCATTCTCTTTTATAGAATGAAGGAAGCTATCAAATTTAAAATCTCTTACCAATCATATCCACCATGTTAATATTTATTTTAAAAATGTTTTATACATTCTGTTTTTTCAATGGATGTAAATTTTTGAAGGTATTTACAAACATGGTTTTATCGAAGTACTTAGTAGTCAATACTGAAGTACATTATAAAAAATGAACTTAGAACAGAAAAAATTAGACTATACATTATTCAAGCATACAGCGTGGAGTTACTGCTCAAGTCTGCGCTCGATATCTCGTACAGAACACTTCATAAAGGCTCAGAGTAAAATGTGTCTGTAGCCTAACACTTACCACCATGCTGGTAGCAGGTCACCTACCGTCATGCTGGTAGCAGGTCACCTACCGTCATGCTGGTAGCAGGTCACCTACCACCATGCTGGTAGCAGGTCACTTACCACCATGCTGGTAGCAGGTCACTTATCACTATGCTGATAGCAGGTCACTTACCACCATGCTGGTAGCAGGTCACTTACCACTATGCTGGTAGCAGGTCACTTATCACTATGCTGATAGCAGGTCACTTACCACCATGCTGGTAGCAGGTCACTTACCACCATGCTGGTAGCAGGTCACTTACCGTCATGCTTGGCATGTAGGTTGTGAGTGAACTCAAAGGGATCAGGCTGATTTAGATCGTTGGGGTCCTTCAACAGATGGTTCTCAAGTTCCTCAAAATCTGTATCCTTTATTTTGATGAGGTTGTTTTCAATACCCTCTTTGTTGGTTATTTTCTCTTCGTTTGGGTTAATTTTCCATTCGCCATCGACTTCGAATTTGTACTCGAAATCGCCCTCAGGTAAGTCGATAATGGCAACAAAGTCCTTTTCACTGAAAACCAGAAAATTAACTGGAATTGGATGCTATTACCGTGTCAATACATCACCAAGAATTAAGTAAAATGTATTAGTGTAATGAAAACACAACACAGAACAATGCAAGACTGTAAAAACACTAGAAATAATAAAAATACAAGTACCTTCTAACATTGTAACTATTTATGAATTCCATGAAATCTTAAAAGCAAATTAGTTGGTATAACTTAATCTTGAAAACTTGTGCTCAGTGAAATTGGGCTGGATGGAAAACAATAACAATTTATTGAAAAAGAGACAAGCGGAGAATCTGGAATGATAAATTCTGAAGCAAAGGAGGTATGGTTGTGCTGGCAAATAGAAATTTTTCTTTTTCAAGCAATTTTCAGGTGTAGGTATGATTTCCTGAAGTGTTATGGTAATTGTACCTCACCAAATTTGCATGTTGTAGGTATACTAGAGTCACGGTTGTTCAGTTTTAAGGTATTTAATTTAATTTTTAGATTTCATACTTCAGATCATTTCAGTTATAAATAGTAAACTTAAAATAAGAAATATATATTTGATCACAATCCCTTTTATTGACTGCTTCTAAATCAGTTTTAAGCTAGCATGACTACTGCATTAACTTCTATCACTGAATGTTTCTTTAAATGTAGTTTGCAGTTAATAAATTTTTTGTATAGCATTTGTATTCAGAGGCCCATGTGTTGAATTATTTTTATTTCTGAGACAAATTTTAATTTTTGCAACTGTAATTTTTATGCTTTTTTATGTATTAGCATTTTCTAAAAAGTTAAACTTGCTAATTTTTTGCTAGGTTTTACCACTTCATCAACCTTAAGGATTTAATAATTATTTTCAAGCTATCAATATTGTCCATGAATGATTTAACAAACCAATATACTGTAGTACAATCAACTAAAAACGCTTCATTTTATATTATGAGAAAAGCATTGCCATTGGCTAACTTTCATTTTGCTAGATACATTGCATCTTGTAAATGTAAACTCATGAATTCAATTTTTTGACTAGTAATTTGTAACAAGAATTGATCAGCTGACCTTTTAACCATTGGTAGTTTCTGCCAGTTGTTGAAGGCCCCAGACAGGTTAACATTTTGGCCTCCACCTGGCCACTTAATAACAAAAGGAAGCATCTTTCTGTTGTTGTCCAGGGGACGGAACCTGACAGGCTCATCTTTGGGGTCAGGAGACTGAAGAAAGGGGATAATTTTAGCACAATAGACTCCTGTTCAGTAAAGCAATTTGCTAGGAAAATACACATTTGATAATAATCATTCTAATCAAATACTGTATTAAGAATAACAAAAATTAAGTATATACTACATCTGCATCTAGAATAATACATACTTTAATTTTTAAAACAAAAAAATCACTGATTATATTGTACAACCTATTATGAAATTTTAGCTGCTAATGGGTTCAGAATGTCCAATGTAGGTAGTTCTAAGGAAACCTCACTGCCGATCACTGTTCAGTACCTAATTCAGATAATTACATCCAACTCTAATGATAATAATAATAACACAGCAAATAAAAATATCTGACATGAGTCAAATCAGGTGCCAGACTTTCATCAAGTACTAGGAACCCAATGAACAAGTGAAGCTTCTGATGCAGAGCCACACAGACAAGTCTGAGGGTCATCACTTATTGAGAATACATCTTCACACAAAGTTGTGCCATAATATGATTTTCACACTAGACCAATTTACAACTACAGTATAAGCTCGAGATACGAATAGTTCTGTATATCCGAAATTCAAGATACGAGGAAAGTATGAGCAAAAAATTCTGCTCTAAATACGATCATTGGCTCACGTACCGACCCACGAGCCAGGCTGTGGGTACAGGGAGTGCTCGAGTTACAAACAAGCATCTTTCTCATTTATGCGCCGCGATACCATGTAATTAGCAACACAAGCAAAACAACTAGTATGTATTACGCTCGGTTCGCAAGCTACAAACGCATCGCCGTGATGCGGCACATGAATTTGTAAGATTTATAGCGCTCGTTGCCGTAAGTTGGAATACCGTAAACCAGGGACTCTCTGTATACGTCACGCGCGTTTCCCGATCCACCTTGACCCGAATTCACCCCTCGTGAATCCCATGTTTTTCTTGATCCAACTCAGTGCTGGAACAAATTAAACTCGTACCTCGAGGTTCCACTGTACCTAATTCTTTACTAAACTTTTTATCATTGCAATGGTTTCTGTTCAGAGTACCCTGATAATAAATCATTAGTTCTATTAAATACTTAACAAAATACTTCTGATGTTCTTAGAACACCAGATACTGGACTGAATTTTGAATCTTGAGGCATATATGTGAATATATCAATAACATGTATTTTCATTCTTCAAACAAACAACACACACCTACATTAAAATGGAACACTGAACATCATTATGAAACTCACCTTAAGATCTTTGAATATTGGTTCAGTATCATCTTCTGACACTTGAGGCTTGAAACGGCCTCCTGCTCCTCCTACAGCTCTGCCTGACTTGTTGTCTATGTTAATTGGTGGCTCATCAAGTCTGGGAGGAGTTGCATTGGACGGACCATAATCTCTTGGCCTACGTTCAGGTCCATGAGATGAGTGATGATTACCCATGCCTGACTCACAAAATGTCTCACTCAAAACAAGCTTCAAATCAAGAAGAATGCCTGCAAAATTTGAGAAACAGCATATAGTTATCACCAATCACAATTAAAAATCATGTAAAAAAGAACAAAGGAATTATATGACATATATGCCTTGTCTATTGCACCAGTATGCAATTTGGTCAGCAGCAGTCAATTCTTTCAAATTATCAGGTTGTATCAAAAGTTCTGTTCATTTTTTGAGTCCAATTTTAGGGCATCATAATATCAATCTAATTTATGAATGACACATGTAAAGTAATCAAAATCACTAAAGTAATATTTTTTTCTTTTAGATTTTTTAAAATTAAGATGAGTAACTATTGTTGGCTAAATATACACTCCAAGCAAAGTACACAAAACCATGTTCTACATGTCTTTTTATTCACTACATCATTTCCACAAGTGTCTTTGAAAGGTCTGCCTGCTGAAACTGTTGTATTGCCCTTCTGAAATTCATACAGTAAAATATGCCTAATGTACTTTTACTTGGAGTGTTCATTTAGTTAACAATAGTTACTTATTATCATAATTTAAAAAAATCTAAAAGAAGAAATATTACTTCAGTGATTTAGATTGTTACACATACATCATTTATAAATTAGATTGATGTAATGGTACCCTTAAATTGGACTCAAGAAATGAACAGAACTTTTGATACAACCTGATATTTGTAATTTATACTATTTTATTGCTCTTCATAACAAAAAAATAGATTTGAATAAGGATCAAAGACATGTAATATTATATATTAATATTTTTAGGAAATATTAGTACCCATACTTCTGAATTAAAGCTCAAGTTTTCTATACCTACCTTCAAGAAGTTCACACAAACACTTAACAGTGAAGACTTCTGGAAGATTGTAGTTTTGTTAATTGAAGTTGCATTAAAGGCTTCCAGTAGTCAGGTCAGCACTCAGACCTACATTTCCCTCTAATACTGTGAAGAGCCCTTGCATAATTGAATAATTTTTATAAATGTAAATTATTGATGAAAGTAAATCAAGTACAAAAAAATAAGATATATTAAATTAACATGATGAGTTGAATATACAGATTTGAGTAGATGTGAAGTATGTTAAATAAAATTCCCTAAGAAGTTTACTATTTTATATGAGATATTAAACAGTAAACACTTTTGTAGATGATTCATGTAAATTGAACTCAATGTGAATGTGTTATTGAGTTTCATGGGTCACATCAATCCTATTTTAGAATTTATTGGCATTAATATACTGCAGACTTTTAGTAGGCCAGAGCTGTGTTCATTTCACAGTCAGGAGTGTTCACAAACAACTCAAATGTTTATAACAAGATACAAAAATAACTAATTACTGGTAACTTGAAATTTCAATGGATATATATAAATTAAAAATATATTGTCAACTATGATGTTCAGATAGTTTTAATTTTCCTTACGGATGACATATAATTAACAACTAGATAAACAATTTGCTTTTGAGTTGGTTCCAGAAAAAGGATATATCAAGGTAAATTTTTCAAGCAGAATGGTACATTTAGTAGAATCAAGGAATTTTTCATAGACTTAGACGGCCAACGTTTGGCTAGGGCCTTTGTAACGGCGTTTAATTCTATCTAATACAAACACACACATACAACAGGATGGCATCCCAGAGTTTTTCTCCTGTCAGCCAGGATCGTCTAAAGTAATTCCTCAGAACCTACCTCCTAGTGGTAGGTTCTGCAGCGTACTAAGGGCAGGAAAAAAAAGATGGTCAATACTTTCTTCACACCTCAAGAGCCATACGGGTCATCCACAATACTGAAGTGATAGAGGTGTGACCGAAGCCCCGTGTGCCCAACACGACATAACGTAGACTTGGACTTGAGACTATAATATCGCTAATTTTGTATCCGGATCTATTAGCGGAATCCTTTAAACCCGGATATATGTATAAGTAAAACATCCAGTTTTTAGCATTTGGCACAATTCATGGTGTGTTTTAACTTTAAATCCTCAGTTTAAGGTTAAAGTTAAAACAAGAATTCTTTCAAAAAGGATTAAAATAGGCTTCTAGCAAGTAGAGTGGCATTCGGCTCTTGAGCCTAAACTCAAACGACGGCACGACAGCTCAGATTATTGTCGAAGTTTAGGTTTCTCTAGAAATATTCACAATACTCGTATCAGTATTTGATATAAAAGTGTGGATCTCTATCAAAATCCCCATCTCTAGAGGTTCTTCACCTACCAACTGTGGACACGAACTGGGTCAGGGAAGACTTTCCACCAATGTCTTCCCAATGTCACTGCCATTTTTATAACTCTTAACTTTCAGGTAGTAAAACTGAAACATTTTACTAAACAGGGTTTTACAATGAATACGGCTAACTTTCCTTTGATAATTCATTATGTGTATTTATTCATAAAAAGTACGAGTAGTCTCTTTACTTCTGTCGGTACACATCCTTTCACACCACCAATTGTCACTGATAACGCTCATTGCTCTCGGGCAGCTCTCAGACTCCTCATAGTTCTCGAGAATTTAAAAAGCGTGGAGATGTTCAAGATTATGGCATGGTTGTACATTTATTTCTTACCGAGGCAGAGAAAATGTCTACCATGTTTTTTCTTCATTTGCAGCTCAAGATTTAATATGAAAGCGCCACGTCATTATTGAATTTTTTCTGCAGTTCTACAAAATTTATTCTGTGCAAACTTGGAATTGGAATTTAGAAAAACTGGACTTGGCATAAAGAAAACTTCTTCGATTTGGAATTCTACCTTTGGCCTTGTGTGAAATGCTTAGTATCGTCTCTCAAGTCTTAATGAAATGATGGCTGACCGTCCTTAGTTTAGGGTAAGAGCAGAAAAAATTGTTTTACTTTTTGACAATGGGTTGTATTGAGTTCATGCTCAGATATTACTAGTACTAGTTTCGGTTTGGAGTCAAAGTCTCACACTGATCGACACAGGGCACTCAGCATTCAGCTGCTGTTCTGCACATCTCATGCAAGCTACTGTCATTTTCCCATTTCAGATTTAGACCAATGATGTCGGTTTGTTACGATCCAAATCATTCTCTTACTCAGTATTTGTCTCACATTGCTATAGCAGTTGATATTGGCTGTCACAGATCAAAGTTGAAGCTCAAACACATACTCTTTAAGACATCAAAGACAAGAAGACACCCGGTCTCAAGTTACGCGCCTGGCCAACAAATAACGATCACTTGTCACTGAAAAAAATAATGTGAAGAAAACAGGCACAAATTCTGTTGTGCTGGAACAGAAAACCACCGAAATGACACTTCGGCCGTTTTTACTGAATAACTTTGTGGAAAATGGAAAATTAGGTTTGCCCTGATTCACACAAGAAGTGTAGTTGAAGATCTTGTAGATAGCTCTAACTCACTCCGAGCAACGGTAGGGTTCCGACACACACCATTGTATGGTCTAATGACCCATCCCTTTCCTACTGACGACGGCGAAGTCGTTATGATACGCCAAAGTGCAAGTACGAGTATTTTCAGGACAATTAAGTAAGTATTGTAGCGAATACTTTACATTGGCCGTCATTGTGAACTCCTGCATTTGCAGTTGCATAGAAGACGGGAAAGTTCTCAACGATGTGTTCATCAGAAGAACTTTCGTACACCAACCATAGACACGGCATGGCGGTCGTCGGAACCCGTAGTGCGTATTTACGAGATCACGTACACTTCAAACTTAAAAAGGAGTGACAGGAGGTAACATACAGGGTTGTTAGTAAGCCATGATAGCGAATGAAGACATAAAACGCAGCGTGAAAACGGTCGAAATGTATTTAAGGTGATGGTCTAAACGCTAGACACGATATCTACAAATAAATAACACGTACACATTGCGGGTTTCTTCACCAGTAATTGTATAATAATAGAATATCATCTTATAATACTTGAATTATTGCAAACCAATGCACAGCAAATCAAGGCCAAACAACAAAAATGTTATAAAAAAATTAGAACTAGAAATAAATCATTAATTTTCCTTGATATATGTAGGTCTAAACAGAATCCGTGTGTTGAGTATGAGTAAGGGTTTGCAAACTATTAAATAAGAATTCGAAAATGGAAACAATAACCTTAAGGCGAACAGTTTTTTAAAGTACATTACAGATAAGAAAAACACTAGACAGGCCATAGAAGAGCTCACGTAGGCAACGGAACCCACCGAAATCCACGATAATTCAACACACAATCATGTACAAAATTTGCATTGAACAGGCACCATTAAGGAAAGTATAAAAGTTCTCCAAAAGCATAACTGTGGGGCAGTTAGGACCTGGAATGTTGTATAAAAGTAACTTGTGCTGCTCACTTTGAACTCTTGCTTTGAACCAAGTAGTTGCGCACGTAATACGGCTACTTATCATTAACTGAACCACTAAGCCACGAACAAAACGGCTGACTCAACTTCACTTTACTACCCACCTAAAGTTTAGATACCAAGCTCCTCGACAACAGCGAGGCCAAATGGCCTTCATTAACTATCAATCGAGTTACGTAGGTAGTTAAACGTAAGAATAAAAAGCTATGCTTAATCTAAAGTTCATTAATGTTTGACTACTAAATCATCGCACGATCAGTTCGTATAGATTTCTCACTCATTCAATTTCAGCTCAGTAGCACAAAAATGGTTGGAAGATTGCGGAGAGACGTGTAGCTCCTCCAAGGAATAGAAGCGCATTCGCTCAAGAAATATACATACTTGTCAGAGACTTGGTAAAGATTTTGAAGGGCATTTCATTTCAAAGCTTAAAGATACAATACCATTCCACAGCAGCTTCAAAAGGACTGTGACGTCAGACAAACTTCACTCTAAAAAGTGACTTTCGACTGCAGAGACAAACAAATCTCACACGAGTTAACAATCATAGACGAAATAGCAAAGCAACAGGCTGTGGAATTTGGAAGTTCCTTTATTTACGTACCGTATCAACGTTAGTAATGAACCTATCCTTCAGTTGACTACTGAGATTAATAATTTTCAAATAATAAAGACGTTAGCCAACAAAAGTCGTTAACCCTCGTCAGAGATATGAAATACAGTATGACAAATTCAGAGGCTAAATTTGTGTGCCACTAGCGTACTGACTCATAAAGGGACAGTTGAGAAAGACGTTTAGTGTTGCACGGACGACACTTCAGCACCAAATATCAAGCTGGACGGATAGACAAAGAAATAGAGAGGCATCTGTAGAAACTAAACAATCTTCTTGAACAAGACTTCAAGTATACAAACAATAATGCCAACTCAAACACTTTACGGCTTATATGACTTTAAATATTAATGGCACGGAAAAACAACTAAAATGCATCCTATGTAGAAAAGACTAAACGCTTCACGACACAGCATAAAGCAGAAGTTGCACACGAGAAGATGTCAGTGATGAGCAGAACTATTTGACTCGCATCAGTTTCATAGTGCCACTTCCAATGGCAGGCTCAAATAAAATACTAACTTAAAGCACGGATACACCAGCTCTTAGAATGAAGCAGCAAATCATTTATTCTGGAATAGTTATACCAGACTCTTGCCCGAGAATGTGGAGTATAATTGGGGTACCCAGCAAACATTTGAAAACCATGTCCACTCAAACATATTGAACATTTCGCTGAAAGTAATTATTTCACTAGGGATTATTAGCCGTTCACTATAAATTCAGTTTAACGTGAAATTGTAGAATAAAAATATTCCAAGAAGCACGAGCTAATCAAGAAAGATATGTAGTATAATAGCTCATGCACGTCATCTTGCAATGCGCACATCGACCATTTAAAATTTAATTACACATCATTACAACCACTGACGCAATCGAAGCAGAGCGCACAACGTACTACATGTACAAGAAAATCAATTCATGAATATACGGGTGGCGGGCGGGGAGGGGGTCTCTTTCTAAAACACAACCCCAAAGCTCGCCCTAGAGCAGAATACTCGGCTGAACACAAACTCGGAGCGCTTCACTTTTCCATACAGTATAAATGCAACAAAAAAATTACACAAGGAAAATATTAGTTTTGAGCTTTAAAAAACATTGGCAGGGTTACTGTCTTCAAGAACACAGAAGAAAACTTGTTCTGTTGTCATAGAATTATGACATACGATACACCTGATACACAACTCGAAAAACAACGTAAACAGTCCTTGCAAATTCGAATAATTTGATTTTTAAATAACTGAAATTTAAAACTTAACGAAAGGAGAAGCAGATCAGAAACTTATTCACTCCATAGAATAAATTTTGTTTTGTAAAATTATATTCGTAGTTGCTTTCATGAAAAAAAGAGCATCGCTTTACACTGAAGATTTCAAGATTAAGAAGGCAAAATTCGATAGAAAATGTCAATTTCACGCGTAAATTGGCTATTCAGTTCAAATGAAAAAAAATGAAAGCCATTAGAGACAATGAATCTTAGAAACATTCAGTAGATAAAACTAATGGTAATAATTGTCTTAGTAGGAAGAAATACAGTGGACAGTTGGTTGGAACTTCAGGTTGTTCATGTTGGAGCCACAAGCTTCTTCTCTCAAGGGCCTATAGCCAACACGTTCGTTTCCACCAACTAAAAATTATAAAATTGTCCGCTACGTAAACCAGAACAAAAAATGAGCGAGCTCATCAAAATAATAATTTAGTTGTGAAACCACGCAGGTCCTCAACAGGAAATTATCACATCGCCGAGGTAGCAGAAGCAGGCCCCCGTGAGGTGTGTAACTGTCATGTTTGAGAGCACAAGGGATACAGCTGATGAGCTCCTATGCATCACACTGGCAGGTCTCACACCTCAGCCCACGCTTGCCTCCAGCTCAGTCAATGTAGGAACTTTCCCGTCCTCCTCACTGGATCCCTGAGATGCTGCAACAAACGCAAATACGACGAATGAGGGAGGTATTTTACACCAGTTAATTCTACGTGCATACACAATACCAGTTGCTAACAAGCCTACCTATTCACACTCGCACGTGGACAAACAACTGAAGTTGGCATGCATATATGTATCAATTCTTCAATATTGAAAGGCATGCTCTTTCATTTTGTGAGACTAAGAAACACTTGAAAGATTTCAGGAAGAAAGATTTTTTAGTACTCTCAACAGCAACAAACGGCCAGACCTTTCCGTTAAGTTCTAGATTTGCGAATCGCTTCCCGAATTGCATGCAGCTCAATATTCACTGAAATTACTTATGCTTTCAGCAAAGAAGCATGATATATAAGTATGAATTTTAATTTGTGACCAATATACTTACCAATTCCCCTGATGTCGCCCTGTGGTGTGGACAACGGAGGGGTAGAAGTTGCAGCAGCAAGGAGACGAAACAAACATTCAAATTAATGTGGGAAAAGAGTGAAAATTCAATTGCTCATTAAAGTTAAATCTTGATAATAACACTTAATATTCAATTCCTATTTTACCTCAAAAATAGATAGAGAAATAGCAGGAGTGAATGATCACTATTAGGCTTCAGGCTGCTGAAAATAGGAATAATAAAACCGTGTGAAGGTGGCCGCACCTTTCTTTGTTTTCTTGGTCCTGCGCGTGCTGGTGCCTGTAGGAAGACTAGCGCTGTCCTCTCCACTGCCAGGTGATCCCAGTGCTGTAGTCGGACTCTGTACCACAAACACACCTAATTATTATTTAATGTAACAAACTAATTCATTTACAGAAAGAAACTGAGTCTAGGCAGTTATTGAGAGGTACAATGAATCATTACCGTTAGTTTGATTCTCTATATTTTACACATTCTTGCCCTAAACTCTGTTTAGTCGAGACATTACTTATGCATGCCTGTCATGCGTGCGAGTAGTTAATAAACCCTTGACAACATTTAGAAACAAGATTCAAAAATTTTCTTAACAGCTCAGTACAGGAATAGGCAGGTAATTCTCAACCAACAAGATACGGAAGTTAAAATTTAATTTGAACAAACATAACAGGATTTTTCAAGAAGAAAGCTCAAGACTGCAATACCTCTTAAAAGTACAGACATTGAAGACTTTGCCCAGAAAGCAATGATGGTGGTGACTCACGTTATTGAAGGCGTCCGAGTTAAGTCGGACCCAGCTGCTCTCGAGGCCCTCCTGAGGGCTGCTGCTGTTACTGCTGTACAGCTTGCCACCATCGCTGCTGTTGTCGTTTGCGTCAGACGTGAACTGGAGCTGCTGCTGTATGTGGTATTGGTAGTCGACGCTACTCACAGGTCTGCTGCGGCTGCCCAGGAGGGAGGATGAGCGGCAGGGAGCACGGGGAGGCGTGGCCATGCCAGGCAGAATGTGAGGAAGGTTGGGGATAAGGGACGGTGGCAAGGCTGGGGAGCAGTGGCTTAGAGTCGGGGAGCGAGTGACGCTGGTGGTGAGACCACAAGCCTGAGGGAGCGTACGGTTGCCGTTCACTAACCGTGAGGCGTGCGTGGGTGCACCTCGCACAGGCAGAACAGGAGGTGAGGGAGACCTGCATGGGCTCTCGATGTGCTCAGCTATTGTGTAGTCCGCCAGCTGGCACGAGACTTGGGGCGAGAATTGCTGGTGGACGACAGAAATGTTTTCATCTTCTCCGGGAGGAGGCAGGCTGGGCAGAGGTCGGCTCGTGACGCGTTTGGGGATGCTAGGAGAGTCCACAGGAATGAAGTGAGGGGGAATAACAGGGCCAGGCGTGGGAGGGGAGAGACGTAGAGGGTTGTGGCCATCAGGTATAGCCGAGCTTGCAATTTCGTCACAAGTTTGTGACACTGACTGAACCTCTCGAGTACCTGAGGAGGAAGTAACAGCGTATCTCCCATCTACGTAATCCAAGCGTTCTCCTGAGACACCATGAGTTACTTGATCAGTTATGGGGTGAACCATTTGTTCATGAGGTAAGCCATCGTGGTTGAGAACATGATTCACAGGAGGATCCGGGAAAGGAGGGTCTGGGAAGTCATCACAAGATTCTGAACAAGAAATGGACTCGGAGAGTTCCGGATGAGGAGGCAAAGGCGAGGCAGGCGGCGGAGACTCGTGGGGTACCACAGAACCGGCACCATAACAGAGAGACTGCAGGGACGGAAGAACCCCTTGCTGCTGTGTCGGACTGAACATATCCACGTCAACTTCTACAATAGAATAATAAGCTCGACTTGATTGAGCAAACCTAGAATCTAGAGACATCAGATCACCCTCGCTACAGCTTTCAAGGCTGGCCATGTCACCCTCAGGCATGAGTAAGTCACTACATCCGTCGCTTGTCAAGTCTGGGCACGAGCCTGTTCGGAAGTCTAGGAAACGATCGGACAGTCGATCAGAAAGATAATCCAGGTCCGTAATGCGCGATGAATTAGAAGATATATTACCTCTTAGAGAACCACACGAAAGATCGTTGGGGTACATGGCGAGTTGATCGCTGCATCCAGAGCGAGGTGACTCCCGAGACACCCCCACCGTGGGCAAGAATTCGTTAACTTCTCGCCAATATTTGTCAGGATTTTGGAAGCTGCCACCGCACCATTCCATTTCAGGCACAACAAAGTCAGGGTCGTAACCAGGTGGCACGACACTGCCGGACGCTTCAGATTCCGCCGTAAAGGACATAGTAGACTTGCCATGAACACGACTCCCAATCAGCGGACCATTCATCCTGCTTTTAAAGCGAGATGCGTCCATTAGGGTGGCAGACTTACTGCACGGCAGGCTCGGCACAAGGGTAGTCGTGCTCGTCTCTGAGCCTTGGGAGCATGTGCTTGTGTCCGCAGATTCTGAATCTTTCACAGTAGAGATGTTACTGTCACGGCCACCTGTTCTGGTCATATGAATGAGCTGCAAACGACGACCTTCAGGACATGGCCAGAACACCTCAAACGTGGAAGAGCCACGTGTGATCATATCTGAACACACAGAACATTTAGAATTACCACACGGCATGAAGTTCAAGTGATAGACTCCACGAGCGAGTCCTTTCATGGCTTCTTCAGGTGATCCTACGAATGAGAGACAGATGGGAAACTTATTTCTTTGAAACATTTTTTGATTGTTTGACGTACTTGTCTCTGGAACTAACTTTACATAAATGTCTTTGATGATATCCGTTATGATGCGCTCCAAACCATCACAAGCCATAGGTGACAGATACTTAGAGCCAGAGAGGCATATTGACTGATGAGTTCTGCTGGGCGGCAGGACGTTCTTTGAAGCACAGGCACTGGAAAATCGAGGGACGGTGCTCCACTTAGCACTCCCCGATATAGAGGCGTTGACGGAGGTGAGGGGTGCCATAGGCTTACTTAAGTTACTAGGCTGTGTCTTGCACTCATGCACATTACGTACTAAACTTAGGTTAAGGAGGGCAGAAGCATCTGGTACTTTAAGAGGAGGACAGGGAACGACTTGTGGTGAATGACTAGAGTGAAAATGACCTTTAGAAGCTCGAGGCAGCGTTGATCTAGAATCAGTACCTGGCACTTGACTACCCATTGTCCAGTAGCCCTCATCTCCTCGAGCAGCCGTGGAGCTCAGCCGAAGGTAGAGAGAATTGAGTTGGGGTAGCGATGCCGATGTCCGGAGTAACTGACCACAGCTTTTGATGTCTTTACTCCGCTTAGGTAATTCCGTGCACTCGAACTGCAACGTGCGTTCCGAAATTTTAAAATTGAGGCCCCCTGTAGGTTGTTCGCAAGATTCTTGGGGTGCAGGTAAATCACTATTTGGGCCTTTGTACGAACGAGATAATTTATCGTGTCTGTGCTGAATGTGAGGGAGGGAGCCGGTGGAGGTGGCGCCACATGAAACAGGAGGATGGCTGTGAGGCAAAGAGCTGTACCGAGGGTCGGTGGTGCACTTCTGCAGAGCATCGTTCTTTGCTTTGAGACGAGCCATTTTTTTCTGTAGGTCTGTCACCATGCTTCGTAATTGCTGAAATCCAAATAAAACACAACTTACAATGAAACATGTCTAAAAGTTACAAGTTAAATTACTAAAGAGATTCTGACACTCATCACTAACCTAGATGGAACTCTCAACACGCAGAACACGACTATGAGAACCATCACTTATACACTAACCAAAGTACAGGTCACCTGAAGGTACAGGTGATGAGCCTTACCAGCAGGAGACTCAAGTACTCTGTTAACTCGACTAACACTATATCCAAGGCTGGTCGACACCAGCATTTCAGAAACTAGAGTGCTGCTTCATGCACATTTTAAAAATAATTTTATGAAGAGTTACAAATCATTTAGATTATTTCTTGTGATGTTCACTTACTAGCATTTTACTGCCTTTTTTAGTGAAGCTAAAGTGTCACCAAAATTTTCAGAAACTCTTATAAGCTTTTCTTTATAGTCTACAAACACAGTCATAATTTCTTTCCTACTATCTTACTTGGGCGAGATAATCTGCATCGGAGCTCTGAGATTTCACGTAGTTTGTTGACTAAGCAGATACATGACTAAATTTGTTTAAAAATATTGCAGGATCTGTAAAGTGAAAATAGTAGAGGTTTTCACCTCAACCTAGATTTGAGACTACCTAAATTTTCTGGTTCCTTAGGAAATTGCTAACATGAGTGAGGAGAGGAGGCAGCAAAACTGACCTCCTTGTTGATGATGCCCGCCACCAGTGACTCCATGATGGTGTCCAGGGAGGAGGCGAACGAGTCATGCTGGGCTTTAAGGTCTGCCAGCAGCTCCTGGTTGATGCGACTCACGGCACTCAGCTGCTGGTGTTGCTTCTGTCAGTGATGTGAACACGTCAGATGATTGCATGGTCTAATGATCACATGAATCTCTTGAAGCGATCAGGTGTGGTGTCGCGTCTCTTGTATGAGACAACCACACAACATTGAACTGATAACAATGTGCACCACACTTCTTTGATTCTCTCACAAAAGTTTTACCCACAGTCGAAAAATACGTTTTTAAATATGGTGATCATAATGCCAAGCTAAAATAACAAGTACTCGGGATGCGCGTATCGGTAATGAAAACATATGATTGGAGAAAAAGTTGGCATAGTGAAAAACTATTCTTCTTGGATTAGTTAGGTGCCGCATTTACACTGAGATGGAAGTCACACGACACTCCGTTGAAGGAGCCTGCTATACCTACTCTTGATTCATCCATCTTAGGTACACACTTAAATAGCTTAATTGACACACTGAGCAGGTGTACGAGATAAAACTTCTTAGTACAAGGGAAAAGACAGCTTATTGAATAGAAAAAATCAACGTTCCTACTGCCTTGTTCTATTCTACACCATCATGACGTTCATGCACAAAAATTTAAATTGTTGTCGATGGCTCGATTTACTAAAATTGAGCCTCTATTTAACCTAAGGTTACGACTAAAAAGCGGTAGTCTAAAGCTAACTAATATATAGATCAAAATAAAGAGTTATTTACATCATATTAGAATCTAATAATAGGGTTTCAACTCATTAAAAGCAGTTATCACGAACATCAATACTTTATGTATGAATTGACATACGCACACAAATACTAAAGGAATATGCTGGGTACAGAATTAAATAAAAACATGTAAAACGTACGTCATCCTCAGGCAAGTCCTGAGAAGAGAAAAACAATTCAGTTAGTAACTGTATTGTACACATTAACACAGAGATCACAATAGCATCTCTAAATATCCTCGTATAAAAATATAAAGCCAAGAACAAACCAATATTTATGCAGAAGGTAATCTTAATATGTTAGGCCCCACCAGCAGTAAAAGAATGAAACAATGCAACCACATTAGACTATACTCCTACAAGAAACAACACACTCCCACAACCAGGTGCAGCAGCAATGCAGGCATTAGCTAACGCAACTGTTAAAAGGTACGCTGGTAAGCACCTACACAACTAGACTACCTAATTTTAAAATGAATGCTACTAATACAAGGAGAAAGCACACTTCGCTAATATCGTGCATGAATACAGACATTCACGACTTAGATAGGGACAACAATTCTCAATGCATTTCCCCGACCGTCAGAATTTCTGTCCAGAATAGTCAATCAGAACATGAAAATTATCAATACGTTCACAGTGCTTCCTAAGCAGGGTCAAAAGTACCTATCATGAGTAATAAAGAATCAATCTGTAAAAGTAAAGTATTTCAAGTAGAAATAAACCGTATCTCTGAATAACTGTTAACTGAGTCTACCTACAGATCTATTCGTTCAAATGAAGCCCTACTCCTCAGATATTGTGTCTCTAACACTGTTTTTATAGGGCATAGTATCAGGTACACAGTTATGAATATCAATCTAACCCTAACAAGTTATGGATGAAACCATTTAGATTTAGAAACTAATGGTTGTACTTCACTATATCTGACGTTGCAATTCAGTAGAATAAAGCCAAACATAAAGTAACTGTAAACCTGTGGATGTTCAGAATAGTATTTTGTTTTCACAACTGAGAGACAAAATGAGAAGCTTGACGAAAAAAGGAACAAGAAGCTCACCTTGTTCTCAACATTGAGACTGATGATCTGCATCATCTGAGAGTAGTTCTCATAGTAAGCAGGAGACCTCATGAGAGGCTCATCACTACCATCATCGTCACAGCGTCCCTTGCCTCGACTGCACGAGCTCCGTGATGACGTCCCGTTCCCTAGGCGCCGGGGGCTGGAGTTGGTGGTCTTCAGCACTCCCCTGTCATGAGGTGAATGTCTTGGTAAACTCAAACAACGCTCCTTCTAATTAACAAGACATACATATCAAAATATTCTATGATGTGCTTGTTCGTTTTTGACGCGTTCATTTACTATTTGACTATTTCCATCATAATCTTATATTAAATCTTTACTCGAAACTGAGTAAACTTTATGTGAAGTATAAGCGTAAAGAATTCATAGCAATCCTTTATGTCAGAGCCATTATTTCAATTTTAAGATGGATTGTCATCAATAAAATTTATCTGTAAAATCTTCCTAAAATTTTCATCACACATTGAAACCATGATTTTTAAAATTTATTTAAAATTTACCTTTTTTAATTGATTTCCCATTACTTTTTACCAAACCCAACTAGAAGTAAATTAGTTCCACTTTCTAACAATCAAAATGCGCTCAGAGAAACTACCGGTGGACAGACACCAGTATGTCTATTAAAAAGTTATAGCATCAAAAATAATTGTAATCGACTCAATAATAATTTTCATAGCTTCAATAATAAACGTAAGAGCGTCAATGACTATTTGTGAATCAAAAATAAAACGAGGATAGATTGGACGAAGACAATAGTAGCCTCTACATTTAACTTACTTCTGGTACAACTATTTAGTAGAAGGTACAGTACCAAAACAAACTAGAAATTAATGTAAGGGACTGTGTTGTTCATCAGAGTTGAAGTTTTCTTGGTGCTTTGAACTTGTATGCAGTTCGACTCACATCATTTATCAACTCATTTTAAGCTTGTCCCTCTCACAATCACACACGCCATGCCAAATAAAAACAAAACTGATTTTCCTGCATCCAAAAATACAAAGTGAAGCATGAATTCAAATAAGTACAATAGTAAGGTAGTAAGGTGACCACGCATGTACAGATGTATCTCATAGTCTGAGCTCAAAAACATAACAACATTGCACCTTTGTCTCTGAGCTGGCATCGTCCTGCCATTGGAGGTGTTGTGGCGAGATGCCCCTGGAGGTTGAGGCGCCCTGCGTTTGGTAGGCATCTTGCCAGCGTAGTGTGTGTTGGGGCGCCGGTGATCAGCTGTGTCATCCGTTTCCTCCCCGCAGTCCTCGGAGGAATCGCTCGACAGACTGGAATGTTTAGCAGTCATGTTTACTGGAGCATGGAGCACACTATGTCAGGTATTTAAAGAAACACACAAGTACCAGTTCAATTTTGTACATGAAATTTGTCACAGGAAAATTGTCAACAATTGAAAGATTTCATGCAGTTTTACCTGTCCCCAGCAGCCCTCCTCTGCTGGTCCCTGCCTTCCTTGCGCAACACAGGTCTCTTCATTTTCTGAGGAACAAAGTCACAGTAAGTCAAATAACACAAAATTAAGAAGTAAAAATTTATTACAATTGTTAGCAAAACAAAAACCACAAGAAATTATAAACTTTCCCTAATGGAGAAATAAAAAGAGCTATACAATAACAGCTAATCATAATGAGAGATTTGGTATGAATATGGCACACACTATACATCATCATGAAGGTCACAAAATGTCACATTGACATGCATATGTCAATCTAACTAGCTAATAATAAAAAAGCTCCAAATCCATTGTTTGCTGAAAATTGTTATCATAAAAGAAATGAATAACTATTTTAATCTATTACTGCCATATGTAGAGGTTTTCACCTAAATAAGTTCACAGAGATTGCTATGAATGTACAACATATTTTTGGCCTTTTTGATCCCTCCATTAAAGTACATCAACAAATTTTAAATACCTGAAATGAAATTATTCAAACATCTTCGATTGGTACTTCATATGAGTTAAGAACTAAAGTAGAAACTTACAACTGGAATAGCCTGAGAGTCATTAGAGAAGGAGGACTTATTGTTGGCATGCTTGAGATATGGTTGTCGAGCAGGATGTCTGCACACTATACTAGGCAGTGTGTTGCTGCTGTTACTGCTGGTGCTTGAAATATGCTTCACATCTGAGTTGTTGTGTACTGCTGCTTCTGTAGTACTGCTTAGTGATGGGATGTCAAAACTTGAGTGATCAGTCTTCAACTGATCACTAGTTGACTGAAAATAAGAAAAATATGCATAATATAGCTTTACAAGACCAATATGACTTAGTTATGCTAAACTCTTATTGAAAAATGTAGTAAACTGTACCCATCTCCCACTAAACTAGCAGAAAAAGATTACTGACAGGGCAGGCAGTTCAAACAGCTGCATAAAATCTTGGTAAATTAATAAAAGACAGTCATTCATTTCAAGATTTTGACTATCAAACAAAACTTCCCTTTTCACAACCAGTCATTGCTATTGTTTACCAACTAAGAAAAAACTGAATCCTGTTGAAAAAAATCAGTAATAACTGAAATAATGCTACAGAAAGTTAATTAATATAAAAACTCAATACATAATAGAGTAGCTTTAAGCTATATATCAAGATTTGTAGCCAAGTTAAAGTTGAGTTATTTGCTACTTCAATTACATAAATCGGCATGACATGCTGTTGTTGATACTATGAGTATCTGTTCAAGTATTTGATGTATATGAAACATTAACAACTTTAAAATAATAAACATTACCAATAACAAGATAATACTGCACTTAAAACTTAACTTTTATTTGACAGCACTTATCAAGAAGAAAGTGAATTGCAGTTCTTTACTATTTTACTTGTTATAAGTTAAACACATGAAATACACACAATCCATCCCAATTTATGTAATAATTTTACTTTATTCTTCAAAAAATAAAAGAAAATGAAAGAAAATAGAGTATCTTGGTCAGATGAGTCATGTAATTGAAAACCATACTTGTTACTAGATTAATAGATGTATTTTAGTTACCGTCATGATTAACTTTCTAAGTTTAGGAAAATCTGAAATACCTAAATATATGTAAGGAAAATATCCAAATAGTTACATAAGTTACGTGCATAACTAGTGACGAAAGAATGAAGGTACACATGACTGGATGTAGGAGAGGAAGCGTGCTCACAAACAAGCTGCATGCTTCAACCCTCAGTAGTCAGGATACGCCCAGCAACTTAGCAGCTGATCTAAATAACCTCATCACTCATAATACATTCTTTCAAGAACACGTCTCTGAATACAACTTACAGATAAATTACTTGACAAACAACGCACACTATACTTACACTATTAGGCAGAAAATCTAAATCTAAACCTACTGATCTTTCAAAGTAAAGAACTGCCCTCAGTAACACAAACACAACCAACCATCCCAGCCAGACGCTGAGCGCCATCTAACGACAGATATCATAGTGAGAGTGGTAAACAATGTTGTCTGCATACTCAAGGCTTAGCGTACCCGTAGTATTGTAGTATTATGGTACTGTAGTACTACCGTGCACTGCATTACCAACCCTATCACAGGTAAAACATTATTATTTTCCGTAGGTTATCACGGACAATATAAACAAGTTTTTGGTCAAAAATGTGTCCCTCTCTCTCTCTCTCTATCACCAAATCGTAAAAACTATTTGCATGGTTTCTAGATATATTCAATCAATTGTTGATTGAAAAACGATGACTGTGAGATACATGTACTGCTATTTTAGGAAGAAGAGCAAATGAGTTACAGATATTATGTTTTGCTTTGAACTGCTACAAGATTCATCCATACAGTAAGATGACTTTAGTTGGTTCCAACACGTGTTTATTAACATTATTTAACCTTGAATGATAATACTAATAGTTAATTCAATTTTAAATATAAAAAACCAACTACCGTTTCATAAACACTGAAATTCGTACAATTATGAATATTTCTACATTCCATCATGATTCGAAAAATATGAAGTTTTAATTATAAAACAAAATTATACTGCATACCACAAAAATAATGAAATATTTTAATGTTAAAATATGCAGATTAATAAACAGTTAATCAGTATAAATAATTACTTAATCAATTTCATAAACAATACAAAAGTTTAAAAATTTTGCTGCAATCATATTCACTGTACGGATTTAACTGTTGAAGAGAAAATGCGACTTATTATCCATTACTGAAGCTTTAAAAAAATTCGTGAATAGAGAACATATGATGATTATCTATTTGTTACACGGGAAAATCGAACGAGGGTTAAATAGAATACTCACAGGAAACTACAATCTACAAAGTACGGCACATAAAAAATGAGAAACTATAAATTTCTAAACTATTTTTGTGCAGTTTAATAATCCATGGGATTGCTACTGCTCAGTTCCAAATTCATTCTACAATATTCTTACCATACTCCGAGTGACTGAAGATCATTTTTCCTTTCCAAACATGAGCAACCCACACATTTGATTAAAAGTTATATATTTCATGTACATATATATTGATTTATCAGAAAGAACTTGACGAACGGAATACTTACCGAAACTTTCATTTCATCTTGTACTTCAGGAGCTATTAAAGGATCTTGTGACTTCTTCTGGTGTACATTGTTAGGAGGCAAAATATTGAGCAAATTTTTCTGCATTTCATACCCGTAGTTGTTTTCAGGGGCTCCTGAAAGAAAGAAAACATGATCAAGATGCCCCGGCATGGCAGCAGTTCATTGAAATAAAGTTAACAGATACACAGAGTCTTAAAGAAAAACTGTGTAAATTTCCCTAATGCGGAAGAGATAACTCATTAAACATAAAAAGTACAGCACTCGCTACACATACTAGAAAGAGATGTCATTGATTCCCATCAATCAAGATCAAGGAAAATAAGCTGCTCTGGAAGTAACATACCTTGCCCAAGTATTTCCACTTTGCCATGCTTCATGACCAGATTTGGTGTGGTGGGATACCCTCTCCCCGTGCTCAGGTACCCAATATGGCTGACCAACTCCCGAGCTCCCATTGCTGGGTACCCCGTCGATGCAAAGTCATGAGCAGCACCATTGGTGTAACCATCAGTCTGGTCGTGCTTCAGCGGAGAATGAACATTATTTTTGATGCATCGTTCGGGCCCAGGTTTGCTGTTGGAGTTCGGGTCGAGAGCAGGAGATGTGGAGTCGGTGGAGACGGGGCACCCGTTGCAGCGGTCCTTGCTGTCGTAGGACACCAGCTGCGTCTGGTCCAGCGGGTGCACTTGTCTGTGAGCGAACACAATCCTCGGTCAGCATAACGAGACCAAAAAATTAGTAAATGTATAGAAAATTACCGAAATTGAAAATATCAACAAAATTAACCAAGAACTGTGATGTTTCAATATAGTGACTAAATAATATAAGAACCTAAGAAAATAAGGACCTCAAGTAAAAGAAAGAACATCTCGAAGGTAACATCAACAAACGGTTCTACACAACACATTTCATTCAGAGACGGAGGAGCAAAAAAAGTGTGACGGAACCATTGCTATGTACCTAATATTAAAGTGCCAAAAAGTGGCTAGTCAAACTAATCTTAGTCATAATTTCTTTTTCAATAGTAAGCCATTTTAGCCTCAGTATTTAGGACATTTTTGAAAGAAAGATAAACTCCGTCATTAGTCGACAGCTCTGGCAAACCACATACTATGATACATCGAATAAAGCCGTAATTCAAAGAGACTAAATAAGAGAACAGAACATAGAATTGTCCATAATTGAATAACCTCGGAGAAGTCGTGCGACTGAGAGACTTGTCCGGCGGTTCCCTGTTGACGGAGATGATGTCACAGGCGCTATTGAGTCCGGGCACCCGCCTCATACTGCGCCCGCTGTGCCTGCAACGCCAACATGGTTCAGTCAGACGAGCAACATGCTCAACATGATGTATGATTGCGCACACTAGTGCACTACATCCTGAATGTGCTTATTGATATAGAGGTGTACCTTCAATCCATTTCTTCAGTCAATGAACGGATGGCATTTATCAAGCACTAATCATTCCTCTAAACACAACAGTAGCAGAAACACACACACACTCACGCTACAAGAGACTTAGCAAATTAGGATAAGCCCCATTGTGCAGTCAGTTACCAGCGTTGACAGTGCCAGGCATGTGAGGTAACTAGTGTCAAGAGAGGAAAAATAAAACAACATTCAAAACGGGAAGCATCGCCAAACATTTACTAATGTTCCCCTACGTACCACACGACTAGAGGTTGATAAAAAATTAAGTAAATTAGGAATTGCATCGAATCTTCGTGAAGGTATCACAATATTTATGAACAATATTTATATTTTTTGTGAAGGAATTTACCATTAGTTTTTCCTGTCTACTAACTTATGATTGATCTTACTTGTTCAGAATAGTTAATTAATAAGTATTGAGCCAAATGTTTTCTATTCATTTTGTTGCTTACAAATTTATAGTATAAAAACCCAGGCAAGATTAGTTCAATGTATCTTTCTTTAAGATTTGTCTTCTTAATTACCGTTATTAATTTTATTGACACTAAATTTGTACAAAAACTTAAAATGGTATAACATACTCCCGTGCATTAATGATTCAGTGTATAAGTCGCTGAATCTTCTGCAGAAGCCTGATGCAGTCAATGTTTGCGAAGTCTTTAGAGTGAAAACTTTACTAGCATATCATAGTTATCACAATGAAACAAGAGTAAACTCGATATTTCTGTGTAGCGATGAAACAATAATTGTTAACTCGGAAAATGTTTAACAAAGTTTTTGAACAGCTTAAAAAATTCCGGAATATAACGAAAGCTTCCCTAAAAATATTTCGAAAGCTTTTCAGATAATCGCCCAATCTTTCCCAGTTATGTAGTTTATTTTCGCATGGAGAAAACAACGCTTTTTCTATCATACAGTGGGATAGGCTCGAGTCCTTCATTTCTGTAGGGGAGAGAGGGACTTGGATGCTCGTAAAGCTTCATCATTGGAGGAGGATTTGCAGCAGCGACAAAGTTAGATTGGGGTGAAGAGTTGCTTTGATCCGAGGTGTTGTTCGGGCGCTAAAGCCTCTCAAAGCGCAATCATTTGACGACGGCACGCATCAGTGATGTTGGGAGGGTTTAGCTGTGGGCGCTACGACACAGTCACAGCAGATACGTCAGCTGCAAATAAACTCTACGAATCAATCATACAAAAATAAAGGACTTGGGTTTTAGTTCTATCACACTGTAAACTTCATTAACTGAGTGAGAATGAGAAATTAAGTACCTTTCATTATAATGGCAGATAAAGCAAGCGATTTAACGATATTACTGAGTTATATACCTGTCGCAATATAATGTTCTCTGATACCTTGTACTTGTGCTCTCCAGCATTGTTCGACATTAAATACTCTTGAATTATTTTTCCCAAATTTACACTGTCGTTAATGTACCTTTCACTGATCTAATCAGTTCCTTGCTCAGGAACATGGTCCCTATTCGTTCCATCTCCTAATCACAGTGAGTAACTTCGCATTCCACGAAGGCAGCGACAGGAACTGAGTCGAGGAAGAGGAGCAAAAGCCTGGCTGCAATTGGAAATGGCGTCCGAGGAAGCGCTTTTATGGACGTCCTGGACTTAGGAACACAACGCAATGATTTCCAACGTCCTTTGCCAAGTGCGCTACTACAGCTTTAGAGACCATGAGCATGAAGAGGAGCAAGCATGACAGGGTGAACAGTTAAACGCAAGGCAACAAGAGGCGTATTAAAATATTGGGCGATCAATACAAACGAACTAGTAAGTTTTCATCCCTTCAAGAATCTATCATTAGAAAAATTATGATACTCTGAACATTCAGTCGCGCACAGCATAGCTTAGGTCGCACTTTATATTTCACTAGCCTGGTTCAACAATAGACATAAAGTGACCAAATACTATACAATTATCACAACCAAAGGTCAAAAGTATTGAAATTAGGAAGGTTGAACGTTTCTGTAGGGAAAATAATGAGACAAAGGAGGTTTGTGCCACTAAATATCTCGACATTCCTCAGTAATTGAAATATCGTCCTGATAACTTGAAGTAATGGCGAACTAAATTCGCATATTCCTACTATTTCGAACGTAAATTTTGTATCAACTTCTCTATCGATATTGCATTCGAATACCTTTGGCTTAGGCTTGGATTCGATGAGATTTCTACGGACATCTGAACGGAGAGCTCTGAAATTGATTCTTAAATTGTCATTTGACCTAATACGAATCCTAAACATGAAAAGTCTGGATTTAATTGAATCGTGAATAGTTTAAAATTGAGAGTAAAACCGGATTAAATCGAAAAATTAATTTTTCGATTAATGTCCACAATGTAATTTTTTGTTAAACCCCGTTCGTTTGACTCAATACTCTGGATTGATGTGCATCATCGTACAATTATAACCAATGATATGAGAAATCTGCACAAAAATCTACTGATCGAGTGCTGTAGCGTTACTTTTTATAATATTTATTGTTTTCCTTGAGTCTCAACAGTATTTTTCATTGTTTGCTTTCTGTACTGTAAGTACAAAACAATTTTATTCTTATACAGTTTTTTTCGGAACTGTAAAAAGCTAATTTTAATGGTATCAGTAGTTATGTATTAAAATGAGGTTATGCCTCACAATTTTATATACATGTTTCAGTGCCTCACGTAGTGCCTCAATGGAAAACAACGCTTGTAACTTCCTGTGATGCTGCCAGAATTCAAGTAGTTACTTGTACACAAGCTTTTATGGCTGTTTGCTATTTTATTCTGAAGCTTTGCATCGCGTAGAGTATACTCTTTTAAACACTACCTACCAAACAGTATATCCCTTCTAAGGACATAATTATTAAAACAGATGTGCATTAATTTTTGTTCCGTGTTTTCTATTTTTAAATTGTTTTCCGTTGTCGTTTTAGTTTCCGTTAAGCAAACAACCGTACTTCAATTCTTACCTTCTTTATAATTTTTTCAGTTTTTGCCACAGATTTCCAAATAGATTAATTTTGTCATATTAAATTTTTTATTTTACACTCTGCGTACATTAAACTTGAAATCTTTACATCGAATTAATTTTTTCTATAATACTGTCACATTATAATTTGACTGTTCATCCATTCACTTAAAAAAGTACGGAATTTTGATTAAATTTCAAACTAATAGTATCATATATACATTATGTAATTCACATTATGTTAATAAGTATTTTCATTGTTACACTGCAATAACAGAATATTTTTAATTATAATTAAAAATGTAGACGCAATCTCCTCTTTATCCGTAATTAATTGCAATATACTGCCAAAAAATTTCACAAGAAATCAAAATCGCGCCTCACATACTTAACCCTTTCGGTACTGACGGCATCTCTGGTAGCCGCAATCATTTTTCGCCTATTAAGATGCAGAGCAACACGTGTGTCTGTGCAAACGCTGGTAGGGCAGTGCAAGCTACAGTTTGATCAGGACAATGCAGTGACCGTAAAACATCACAAAGCATCTTTTTTTAAATTTGATGTTAAATATGTTGAAAAAGGTTCTGATATTTGCATCATGGTACCGAAAGGGTTAAAAAATACGCAGCAATGACGCTATTATCCTTTTTATTTTGCCCAGTGAAAGTTCAGACCCAATTTTGTTTACGCATTAACAAATTTAGCAGATTTCCATTTTTAAGCTAGCACTACACACTGAATAATATTACTTATGACTAATATTACCTGACCTCTTAAAGACTTTAAGCTTTCAGTTGTGTGACGTGATCTGAACCTCAATATAAGAGCATCATCTTTGCTTAAAATTATTACGTTCTTTTTTAGTTTAAAATTGTTTTCAACACAACTGATGTGAAAACCACGATTTCTCATTTCAGAAACTGTGCACTAACTAATAATATGATCTAGTAGGAAATAATAATTTTCAGGGCCATGAAATTTATATAGAAAGAAATACACGTACGGTAACCGGTAACTAATTTTCGATGAGGTTCCTCGTAAAAATTGTGAACATCTACACACCTGGATGTTCAAACAGCATTTATAGAGAGCACTAGAATATTCGATGTTTTCCGCCGTCTCTGATAACATCAAAGCGGAAGGAAAACTAGGGATCCATCGCAGCGACGAGCTCCACAAATTGCATTTTTGCCGTGCTTGCGAGACGCCCAAGTGGAATGAGAGCAATAGAGCCCGCAATGTCGAGGAAATGGTTGTGTTCGAAGTGATGAGAAAATATTAGGAAAGTAGTTGATACTTTGGTCTCAAGCTCGCACGAGGTCAAAATAAGCAAGAAATGATGAGTTCAATTGTTTCGAGAAACTACGTATACAATTGTGCATACACATTTGAACACCAGTATCAGTAAAACCTATGAATTTTATGAGTTACTGAAAGGAACTTGAAGTATCTCAAAAAAGTAAAGCTCGAACGTGATTTCAAAATCTTGTGAACGTATTTTGGACGTAGACATGAAGATCGAGGACCAAAGTTTGGACCCAATGAGGCTGGCAAGCAAGTTAGGGCCGATAATTTATAAGACTCGAGCGAAGGGACATAAAAGACCGCGGTCCCGACAGCACCGTCGATCAGAGGCAAACACAGGAGCTGAGTCCTGGTAGTGTACTCGAGGAAGCTTGATTGCGACGGCCATGGGGGCACAAACCGAGCTGGTGAGCCTGGATGTCATCTGCTCTCAGGAAGTGAGGAAGGACAAGCAAGGATCAGGGACAACACACATTGTAAGTCATTTCCTGATAATATAAAAGGGACTTCAAAGTGTCCCCCCCAGTCCTAGTGCTCATATCGAGTATGAGTTAGTGATACTGATTGGAAAGAAACGCGAGGAAAAAATGAACGGAAGAATTTCATTGAGATAGTATCTACTTGCAAAAAAAGGAAAGCAGACTGGCAGTCACCAAGAATATCATTTGTAAGCATGGCAATATTATTTTTATTTTCAGTTAGAATAATTTTATTCCGCTAAAAATACTTATGCAAAAAGGAACGTTCTTAATGTGAAAACAATTAAATGAACTACTTATAAACAATCTTCCGCAAGAAAGCATGGAGAAGGTTTCCAATAGTCACATTGCCCAATGGGTTTCCATTTCAGGTCGTGGGGGTTTACATCAATGACAGTCTGGGTGCTGGTGTCCTTAACAGAAAACAAGTACAAATCTATAGGGACAGTTTGCTGTTTTTCATGAAAGCGCCTCGAAATTGGCCATTTGCTAAGTAAATCATTGGTCCATAGGTGCCTGATGATGATAAAGCTTTGCAAAAGTGTTGGGATTTGTTCAAGTTGGTAGGTTCAAAGTACGGATTGATCACTAATAGTTATGAATTTCCGTAACGGTCACGTAGCGGTGACGACATAGGAAGTAAAAGTGAGCGAATTAGGTGTTATTGTACCAAATATAGTGTTCAGATGACCAAAAACTGGCGTCTAAACAAGAAGTAAATTTAATTCGCAAACCACAACTTTCATTTATTATTCTGCTACTTGAAAAATCTACCAATGTAAATTGCTTTTATTAAATATTTACGGACGTTTTTTCTATCCTTCTTTTACGAGCACATACATAAAAACTTTGACAATAGAAACGGTAGATATCTAGAAAATAACTCTTATATCCATAAGTGAGATAAGCAATATCTAATAAACTGTGCAACTTTTGCAAAAATACTCAACTAATTCAAAAAAACGAAAGAAGTGGTCATAAGAAGACAATTAAATAGAGCATGAGAGAAAAGTTAAAAATGAAGAAACTATGCGAATCAAAAAAATAATTCAAACAGCATCAACAAATGGAAAAAAGTAAGAGTCCGACAAACAAAAAACTTTAAAAAACGATAATCAATGAGAGAGAAAAGTTTAAAATAATTTGTCAGAAAAAACTCCATTGATTGATAAATTATTGCAAAGACTAAAGACACAAATGTTTCCGTTGAAAATGAAAGCAAAGTTCAAATTTAATTCCTAAATGAAGAGTTATGGTGAACAACTTAGCCGCTATGACAAGAAAAAAATGCAACTAAAAGGTAAAAGCTATTTGGCACAGATAGCTTCAAGTGTTTAGGATTGTAGGAATTTTTTACAAATTCACACACTAGGGGCTCTTTGAAACCTAAGTGAACTGAAATACTTTTCGTGTTACGTTATTGACATCTGTTCTCAAATTTCAAGGGCATTTTTGCTCTGAATGGGAGACACCAACTAAGATAGAGTGAAGTATTGACTATCACGTCTCGTCTTACTCATTCTCTTTAAGAATTTCAAGTACCTCAGATGGCATTTGAAACTTTGGACCTTTCCTGGCAGCAGTTCAGTGAGGCTGCTCTCTTTTAACACGTTGCCTGCGATTGCCTAGCTGGTGCAAATCTTTACTTTGTACACACAGTCACTAGAAAGCCTTGAAAAAATTATAGAACCTAACCTGAGCGACCCACCGGCGGGTCGTATCGCACTCAACGTGTTAATGTCCGTCAATACTGATTGAAGTTAACTTTCTTTTGAATTTTAAATGCATTCGTTACAGGAAATGTGATGACATAACTCCGATGAAATAAAAAAGCAGTTTTCGTGGTTAGAGAGCACAGAGCTTCTATGCGTGAGATCAATTAGGAAGTTTAGCGTGTACCTCGTCCATCAGGCGCAGCCCAGCGGACCGCCATGGACGGCGGACACGACACTGAATGGTCGGTGTCGTGTGTCCCTCCGCTTTGTGTGACAGTTTCTACGGTGGGCTGAGTTTGGGAGAAGGATCGGTGCTTCTTTTGGTAGACAGCACTAGAAAAATGGCCTAAGAAACTATGATTACTTCACCGAAGGCCCTCAGAATTGAGAGTTCTGTTGTTCGGTGGTACGACAAGACAATTATTGGGACATCTGCTACGCTATGAAATGGAACTAAAATGCTCACAAACGCAAGAACGTCTCAATGAATCGATCCACAAAGAATTTCTGTACAGTTCCTTAGTTGATAAATGGTAAGAGAGAAACTAATGGAAAATTTGCCAACGTTCAAAACGTGAGGAACTTACTAATCGATAGTGTAATTTTAAATTCAATTGCAAGTACATACGAGTATACACATATAAAGTATTCAAGACAAATTCTGATGAATAGGAATATGATAACATATAATAAAAAATCTTCGTACATAAAGTTAAAGACTATTAACTCGTGACTGCGTGAGTATGTCAGTCAAATTATACTCCAGAAGGTACTGGGCGACTGTAGTTTTCTTGTACACTACATTGTGGAATTATAAAGAAAAAAGTTCAGCCTGGCATACATTTCAATAGGACCCTGGACATAAAATTTGCCTAATAATACGGCAGAAACTCTGCTCGTCAGAAGTCATGTGAAGGCATGACTGGGAACACCTGAGACTTGGCAAGTCATTCATAACTTCACATGCAGTCCCACCGAGGAAAATAGTTCGAAATTCACACATGCTCGCACATTAAGATTTGAGAATTAAAAATATATAATAATAACTTGAAATAAAAATATAATTGAAGCTAACTCTCCAAGCGGGGAGTTTCTTGACTAACTAATGAAAAATGAAGGTAATAAATGAAAAGTATTGAACTAATATTGACTCCTGTCAAATTCTGCTTGTTCCCAGAGCTAAAACTGGCTCTCTTTCATAAAGACATTGACATTCAAGATACTAGAATAAAGATGTACAGCACAAACGTCACGTCACTATAGTTTAGGTTCAGTATAATGTTAACTAGGGAAATGCTGATGAGTACCGGTCTATTGTTGGAAAATTCTCACTAGGATTGCTCGACCAACTCATACATAAAATGTAAATTAATCTTGCACAAAGTTTGACAACGAAATGCAGACGAAAACACATGCAACTTAATCAAGTACAAACACAATTAATTCTCTGGAACAAACAAGGCATGTCAAGTGTCAGTGTAGGCAACATACGTCTTGAAGTCGAAGTTTTTTGTCGAAGTTCAGTAAATTGCGACAACTTTTGCGAGAAGATAAACAGAACGCAAGTAAAGTTCTTCTGACTTGCATGACACTACAGACGGCAACCAAGTGCGTTGTGTTAACGAACGTTTGCAAAATGCAGCGAACACACACAAATCGGGACGACAAGCGCGCTATGACTTGCCTAGTGCACCACATGGCAGCAACAAAGAATGGAAGCACTAAAGTTCTATCTGAATAGGTGTAAAATAATGAAGGTCAAAAGCTGTAGGACTATAGAAGAAATAGAAGAGAAATTTCAAAGGTTTGGGATACATGGAAAATTTCCAACCAATGGGATTGGTTGGAAATAAATAATAATAAATTGGTTTCAATTGGATATGAAATAATTTAACTACCACAATGAATTAGAAAGACACAGCATATCTACATAAACACGGACCAGAGTGACCGCTTTCCCAATGTGCATCCACCCTATTCTAAAATCTTACCAATAAAATGATCACTAAAAATAGTTAGACAAGTTCAAAATTTTTACCAGTGAAAAAGTTGATACTAAGAAAAAAGTAAGATATAGCGAAAAAAGCTAGCATATCCGAGCAAAATGTGCTTAAATAACACTAAATAAATACGTTGGTACCAAGACAAAAACAACAAAAGGTAAAAAAATTTTTTGTTTGCGATTTTGATAAAACTTTGCACATCAAAAAGTCACTGTGACGGTCACCCTGCTGCTGAGTTAGTGCAGTTCACATCACGACAGGACATTTACTAAACAAGCTCCATACTAGTGTGATACAAATGTACTTACTGTGTTGGTAACACAACTTTATTTAAAGGAATAATTTTAGATAAAGAGAAATGATATAATTTTTAGTGAATTTTTTGCATCAAATGTAAGCATCAAAATAAAACGGAGGTACCGTAATTTCCTTAAAAATAATCAGTAGTAAAATGGACAATAATAAGGAAGGCTGCTCCTATGAACTAATAATGGCAGGTGATCTTCAGATGACTCAAACTGGCACAGAGATGACGTGTGAACCAGAGAGCAAGTCGTGTGGGGCAGCAGCGCGACACGCACACCGACATCCAAAACAAAGAAGGTCCCCTCAGATCGCAAGTTTTACGACTGTAGGAGCCTCTCCATCTCGTTGCTTTATGGGCTCTCATGCTGACGGGTATCCAGTCTACCCGCGGATTTTCTCTCTCCCCTCTGTTCTTGATTGCTCTAGCAAATAGAAGCGTCCCAACTTTTATATATTAAAGCCATAGAACAAATCCTCACTCTTTCTCCTCTTCCCTCGACCACTTCACACACGAGTTACGTCGATCACCTTAAGCCTCAGGTAATACCAGACGCCCGTATCTCAGAGCAGTCAGCCCTGCTCACTCATAATTCACCTCATAAATATAAGACTTCGTTTTCTGAACAAACCAATTGAGGCATCCCATCCGCCTTCCCTGACACGCCGAGACTCTGCTCAAATCCTTCCAATAGAATTTTCAAAAAGCTCTGCCTTTGTGATAAACGCCGGAAAACGGTCCGGACGTTTGGCTCGAATAACAGGAATTTTCTACGGGGAACGAACCCACGCCCGCCGGATTTGGCACGAACAAGCGTTCTATTTACGAGCTCCGGACTTCCCAAGATTAGGGACCGGAATTTCCCTAAGTCCCGGAAAACAACGCAAGTTTCGCCTTGCTGAACCAAACTCACAAAGTATCAAGTTGTGCTATAAAATTTACTTTTACAAACAATACTACCGGAACTGAATAACATTATTTTTCCATAAATTCAACAGTTTTATTCATTTTACGATAATTTTTCCGTGTAACCAATAACAGAGATGCACTTCAAGCTGAACGCACACGATAAATGAAAGTGAGTTACGATAGGCAAATAATATTATATTTAAATTCATAATTGTATTGATGTATTAAAAAGCTTGAAAACAGGAAAAAGACTTCAGAACTTTCAGATCCATTTGAAGATTCATAAAAATTAATATATCTTACAGAAAAAACATGCGGCATTTATAAAGAATATTTCAGCAACTCTGATCTCTAAAAATAGCGCCGAACATCCACAGCACCCAAATCCTAGAAAATAACACAAGCTTTGCTTGTCTGAACCAAGGTAACAAAGTATAAAGTTGAGCTCTAAAACTCTCACTTCTGTAAATAAAACTACAAAGCAGAAAAAAATCTGTATTCTAGTGACACAAGTTCCATAAGTTTTGGTTTCAATATTCCGGGCTGCCAATAACAACGATGTACTGAATAACAAATACACACGATCAACAAAAGTAATAAACGATTGAAAAACATTTTATTTTAAATTCATGATTTTATTGACAAATCAAGGGAAGTCAGAACTTTCCGCCATTGAAAAAAAATGAGTACAGATTTTTATGAGAAAATCTACTGTATTCGCAACGAACATTTAAGTAACTCTGCTTTAGAGTGGCAGCGTACAACTTGAACTGTCCATGGAATATTACTACCAAACACACGCCAAAATTCCAGAAAAAATATTTCCTAAGAAGAAAATACAGAAAATAGCTTCGAATAACTGTTATGTCACAGCTAATTTTCAGGTAGAAATATTCATTCACCAGACAAGCGTTTCAACATTTGGGTAATTCAAGATATAATGCACAGAAAATATTGTCTCTCACACGTAAATTTTTAAGTTGTTCTTATATTCCATGTAGTTTCAAGGTTAAACCTATTAATAAATAATCCACATAAGACTGAAATAACTCATTCATGTTGCTCTTGGGATGCCCATTTCCACTAAGATGTGAGAAGGCAGATACATATATATGGAAGTTAACGCAGGATCACATAATAAGTAAAATGAAATAAATTTGATTTTTGTAGGAAGACGTCACATGCACAGCATGATCTTGTGATCAACACTATATGCAAACGTTATAGAACGAATCCCTCTTTTTAGTATATCTTATATATAGATCGCTCTTTTTAGTATATTCAGCACATCAACGTCATTTAGAAGAAAAAACACATGTGCATTTCGAGGTTTTTGAGGATGGAACTGAAAATCAATTGATTGAAGAACCTTCACCTCAGATACCAATATATATTAAAAAGATTTAACTTGCATTCAATACTAAGTTTGATTTTCCGTGCGATCCAAAAATAAAATAAATAGCATTTTTTTTCAATGAAAACCTCCCCAATGGGTCGGTAAAACAAAGAAAAAGTATATTCGGCACCATATACATTTTAATAAAGCCTACTATCCTTTGTTCTAGTTTGAACCACACACTCACATGGACCACAACTCCCAAATTAGTTTGCATGTATAACAAAGGTCCCGTGTACCATATATGGTACACGATCTGATGTTAATTGTTTGTCCCAGATATTATTATGAAATAAAAATTAATGCTTTCTTAAAAAAATCCCTCCGCTATGAAGCATCTCATCTCTTATGTTATGGGACAGCAGTTTTAACTGCTTATGTACATGACGAGTGTAGCAGTGAGAGGTAGACGCTGCAGTAGTCAGAGGTAGACGCTGCAGTAGTCAGAGGTAGACGCTGCAGTAGTCAGAGGTAGACGCTGCAGTAGTCAGAGGTAGACGCTGCAGTAGTCAGAGGTAGACGCTGCAGTAGTCAGAGGTAGACGCTGCAGTAGTCAGAGGTAGACGATGATTGTTACTAGCTGTCAAGTTCGAGAGTTTTATTGGCAGTCGAGGAGGTGGGAGCGTTCGAAGGGTCACCAAAATTTAATAAAACCTGCGCGAAGTCTGACGAAGATTGACGGCAAATAGATGACTCGTTTATTACAATATCGATATATCAAACAATGCACACAGGCTGAAAGAATTTTTTTCGCGTTGCGCTCTATTTCGCTTCACTCAAGGTCAAAAATAAGTCAATTACTTTTCAGACAAAATACGCTTCTTGAAAACTAGCGCTTAAACTATCAGTACAACGCTAGTAATAGTTACTGGTAAAACTTTTACTAATCGAGATAATTTCAATCACACCAACATATCAGGAACCGTTTCACAGCGCAACATCAGGGCCGTTGGTTTTCCCAGAATAGAAGGACCAGAAGAATTGCGTGTAGCATGAGAGACGACATCGCGTCAGCGGAACTGCTGAGCAAGAGTCTCTGGAGACTCATAGTTAGCAGGTCCCACCAAAATGAAGGCAAAAATCAGACTTATTGTCAGGAAAGTGTGGACGCTGTCTGTTCGGTGCCAGCAAATGCGAAATGAAGCAATAGAACGTCCCATTTTTCGCATGATTAAGTACAGCATTATATGAAAGCAGAAGTGTTTCTAAAATATAGATAAATACATGAGTGATTAAATAAGATTATTAATAATAATACCAACGATAATCCTAATTAAAATATTACATTGAGATGCGATACATCACGCTCGTTTAATTTAAATGTTTCTATGAATGCACTATACTCACACGGGATCCGAATTTAAGACACCCAACGAAATAATAATAAAAACTGTTGTCACTCTGTTAAATTTGCTTGACTTACTTTCAGCTACTGTATACCCGAAAATGTGTCAAATAAAACCGTGAGATATTAAAACACTTAATAATCTAGACACATATTAAAACAGTGAAGTGTCGTAGTTACGGATCACGAGCATCCTGTGTGAGTTAGCAATGGAAAGCAAAATCCGAGGCTGGTAGCGTGAGGTAGCGTGAGAGTAAGCAAGAACATCGGACTACAGCACCCTGTACCTCTTTCAAGCCGGGGATGAAAATTAA
Organism: Trinorchestia longiramus; assembly: GCA_006783055.1. Classification (NCBI taxonomy): domain Eukaryota; kingdom Metazoa; phylum Arthropoda; class Malacostraca; order Amphipoda; family Talitridae; genus Trinorchestia; species Trinorchestia longiramus. Next base: position 559,161 of record VCRD01000070.1, on the reverse strand, counting down.
CTACAATAAAGTGGCAAATAATACTGAAAAAACCAGTTTGTAATGTGAGAAAGTTACTTTTTCAAGACAATATTAAATAAAGCTAACACGAAATTATAAAACAAATACTTTATCACAATAGTATTACTACAAGATAACTGCAATCCAAAGGGAAAATCAACAAGATCAACTGTTGACAACTTGTGAAGAACATTTCAACACTTATATGGCCATAATTAACTGTGCATTATTGGATCACGGAGACTCCTAATTAAGCGAGCAAAACACAACTGACAAACAGATGCCTGAGACCTGAAGTGAATAATTCGCTCACAAGACACAGGAAAACCTGATTGTTTCAAAAACATGCATCAAATAAGAAACAAGAGTTTAGCGAACGAAGAATCATGAAAAAGCTTGAAACGATAGAAATTCATTAATTATACATAATGTTTGTCGTAATATTTGATCTTAGTTAAAGATATTGTTTCCGTATCAATGAGGAGGTAACTCTTTAGTCTATACTGACTACCAGCGTCGCTTCACGAATTAATGAGACAAAAACGATGACAGCAGGATGTGGGAGTGAGTACTTTTAGGAGTAATTGATAATTTCTAAGATTTCTTCTTATGAGTGTTGATAACGTTTGATTTGCTGTCAAATCAAAGTGTTAGAAAAGGATGAAAATCTCCATGTTCAAGTGCAAAGAATGATCTATAACTACAAAGTAGTAATCTCCAACAGAAGAGATATTGAGTGGGAAAAACTGTGAAGAAACAGAATCGGAAACCTAGGTGTTTTTGCTGTAGTTCCTGCTAAGTGACAGAAAATAACAAGGCGGAATATACGAGTAAAATGTTCCATTGCCTGCTATGGACAGCTACTTGCAGTGAGCGTTTTCGATGAACGAAAAATCGAGATTAAATCTTCATTGAGAATTAAGTGATAGCCGCGGCATACAGTACAATAATGTCGACAGTTCAAATACAATCAAAATTATATCGATTATTTCATACGTAGTAATTCATGATTAAACTTATATTTTGTGTAGTGATTTAGTAGCCATTACACTATTATTGATAATATTGTCTTAATGACATAGTTTCTTATTAATACAAGACAATAATGATTGATGGACACTGAAGAACAAATTCAAGTAAATGGAGCAGAGCAACGGCTGTGCCAGAAAATTGGTGCGAATTACAGTGCTTATTAAAAGCACAAACAAAATACGTTAACTAAATAAAAACCAGAGAAAATATCTCAATTCATAAATGATTCCCATTCAAGCTTTTCGAAGGCTTTTTTGAAATGTTTTCGAGAAAATTCACAACCTACGCGAGGGTAATATTTCATGTAAATGATACTGGTACGTTTTGAGGTATATTGGAAAATTTTTCGACACTGCGCGTGCAAATGAAAACTTTTCAAGACAAACACTCAGCACTACTGATAGGTCAGTAACCATCTTGATTACAGCGATGACATATTAAAGACTTCAATATTCTATGCAGACTCCATGGCAAAAATAAAGCGTTACAAAATTCCATGAATACGAAATGACAACCAAAATTAAACTGGAAGAGCATCATTCCCCAGCTTACCAAGGCAAGTAGATCAAAGCAGTTAGAATACAGCCGTAGCGCATAGCCCAGCATTAAGTAAACAAGGAACGAATCTCATTAGTGACCAGTTCCAATAAAACTGTTAGTGAGCAGTTACAAGAAACCCGTTAGAAATCAGTTACAACAAAACAGTCAGTGATCAGTTACAACAAAACTGTTCGTGATCAGTTACAACAAAACCTTTGGTGAAAGGTTATAACAAAACCGTTAGGGATGAGTTGGAACCAAAGCGTGAGTGATCAGTTACGTGAAATTGGCTAGTGATCAGCTACGCCAAAAACATTAATGATCAGTTGCTCACATGAAGCTACAGTAAGTAGATGATCTGTTATGCTTCAATTAACTAGCAGCAGAGAAATGAAAGGAAAATGAGCGCCATTACGAAATTCAAATTGATAGAATGTCAGTGTTGGACCTTCAAACAATTATAGGTAACTATTAAATAAAACTACCCGTAATTCAACACAAAAAATATTTAACTATTCAGGACCACTTAGAATAAATATGTACAAATTTTTCTTCTCCTACTTTGAGGCTAAAAAAGTTATTGAATGATGTGTTCCTACCACGTAAAGATCGCTGCAAAATTCTGTTTGTCATGTATAATCAACTGTGGCTAAAGAATTTAGAAAAAAACAGGAAATTAAAACATATTTTGTGATGCTGTTTGAATTTTGTTTGAAAAATATTTCGGTTATGTAAATAAGGTTTGGGGCGTGCAGAAATATCCAAATTTGCGTCAACAACCTTGATGTCATAAAATTACTTTAAATGGCTACTTTAAGTTTTTTCCCCTTTTAAACAATATTGATAAAAAATTATTAACACGTTACATTGAATAACTTGATATAATTCGCCGAATAAGTTTGACAACACTAACATAAGTTACAATGAAGAAAGCAAACGTATTTTATTTGTCAATAGTCTATGACGTCCATCCGATTCACTGACATATTTTATAGCAAAAATAAATTCCGCGCTCCCAAACTTGTTGTATTAAATCAGCATACAGGATTCTCTGACGCCTCAGTAAATCAAAACAAATTTTGTAACCTTAATTTTCATGACCTGATGCAACCGGGGTTGCCACATGGAGGGACAATGTAATTCAGTTCAGTGAGTGCAATAAAAGAATACGCGATTACGACTTTCTGTGCCCCTCAACTCGAACATAACTGCAGTTCCATTACATCTTTTAGGTCATACTATAGAGTAAATTAAACTGGTAACAATACACTCTATCTTCCAAAAATATTTTTAACAATAACTATTGTTGACCTAAATGTACACTCTAAGTAAAGAAACATTAGGCATATTTTACTGTATGAATTTCAAAAGGGCAATGTAGCAATTTAAGCGGCAAGATTTTTCAAAGACACTCATGGAAATTATGTGGTAATGAAAAGACCTGTAAAAGATAGTTTTTACATTTAAAAAAGAATCTCTTCAGTCTAAAGGGCGAACAAAGAAAAGGACGTTCCAAACTAGAGAAATGAGCAAGGAGTTTAGGTCCTATCATTTCACGATATATAGCCATATGGATCACATTAAACTCCTTGCTAATCCACAATTACTGCATCTTCCTTTCTATTCAATATACCGTCCATACCTACAGTAAGACAACCACATAGATTCTAAATGGCTACACCCATTAGCACTTCTCTTTCAGAAAAACTCATTGTAACACTTAAACTCGCAGTAATTATTTTAGTTCCATAGATACTTCATCTTACTTAAAGAAAGTTAGACTCGAGTGCAGAAGTGGAGCTGGGGAGAAGGCAGCAGTACAGCGAACATAAATGGTGATGGATGGACGCAAGCCCACAAGCACCACAGCGGCAATCGAAGCTTGGCGTGATGACCGCCTTAACTCTCCTAAGCCATCGGAAAATAAGCAACGCCGGCTATTCGGTTAGAATATGTCATAAGTTGAGAGTCGTGGATCGAGTGTACCTCCTTTTGTGGAAGTATTCTTTGCCAGGGGCAAAAGATGACTCAGTTGTGGCAAGTAAATGTGATCTAAAACTGTCTCAGAAGGGTAAAATCAACGCAAACGTTTTGTACATGGCGAGTGAGGCATGTTGAGCGCTAAAAACTTGGTGTTGCACGGGGTGATGTTCTAGCTGATGACACAAGTTTGATGGAGTGACCTGCACTAAAACATAAACAGCCCATTTCTGGAACTTCAAAAGAAATTGAAGAAGCGTTAAAAAGGAACTGCCGCTGAGAAAGGCCCTCAAACAAACGAACACGAATTATAACTAGTCGTTCAGAGCGAAAAACACTAAAAAAATTAATATTTTTCAGCCGAACTATGTACTGAAAATACACAGGAATGACCCAAAAATTGATTATATTTATTATTGTTTATCTTCTTGAATGAAACTATCTGCTTTGCTGCAGAGATTATTCATAAGCATTTTATGTCAACATATTGGATCAATAAAATAGTCCGTCAGCTGAAAGCTCGAAGCATACTCGAAATGGAGGAAGTAAAGAACTAAAGATTATAAAGGAGTAATTGAGTAACGATGGAACGGACTTTTTTTTAGACATTATCAGTCCTGAGGTGGTCGCACAGATGACAGATGCTGCTCCTCGGAAGTCAAGTTGCTCAGTTTTGAACATTGAGTTAAGGTGTTTAATTTGGACATATTTGAAAGGCCACTTTGATTTTCCATTCGTTCGGTCAATAACTTGAACATAATTAATAGCATTTTTAAGCTGAGGAAAATCAAAATGAGTGTGTGATATTTGACCATGAGTTATGCCTGAGATGCAGTGGATGTGCTCGGGTGTAGCATGAAAATGCACTTCAAACTCTAATATGCAGAAACTCGAAGCAACTGTTTCATAGATGAGCTCGCCTTGCATCTATATATTGTACACTACGAAAGATTCTTATCAATGCTCCGCAAACCCGAACAACAGACAGGTGACGTACTACGTACATGCAAAAGTTTTTACAAGATTTCTCGTCAGTTCGCCCCCAAAAGTTTGATTTGGCAGTGACTCTCAACTGACAGAGATAAGATCACATCATCTCGCTGTGGTGCAAAACCTCGACGGTGCAGCGGCTGTGACAGTGCATATCATGGAGACAAAACACTTCAAACATGTCGCTGATGTGCGCAAAAACACCGACAAATCTGCGGCCAGATGCTATGTGTGGAGGACTCCTTTGCGGAGTCAACTCTTACTCGCTCATAAACGTGGTTATTGTATAGTTTACGGCGCTGAAACATTAGGTAGCCGATGAAGTTGTGAAATCAAACAGTTGAAATTCAATATTAGCAAAAAATTTCTTTCAAAAGGGTGCAAGGTAAGAGTTTTATACATAAGTTTGCGCTGGCTCTACAGCATCAAAAGAGAGGTCGTAATGTGTCAGTATTTGATCGTGTAGGCTGTTCAAAGACTGATGAAATGATGAATAACATCATAAGCAAAGGGTAAGTGAAAGCCTAGAAAATACATTTAATAGAATTGTTCGATGCGGTGAAACAGTAAAACTTGTTTAATTACAGCAAATAGGAACTAATTGAAGGAGAGTGTTGTTCGAAATAATGTTCATTTTTCTATTAAAAGTAACTGCCGGTCATCAGAGTGATCCTACTTAAGAGCTGCAATATGCACATCAGTTTCGTAACTATGAATGAGTGACACACGAAAATAAGGCATTTTTATTTCCTGTTTATTTCAGTACTTTTAATCAGAAACTGCAATGAAAGTTACTTTTTCAACAAAATCCGTAAATAAAGCTGTCTCTGAAATTTATTCAAATAATAAAACCATTAAAAGGAAAACAACATGATGGTAAGTTTTACATGTAATGGGATCGTTAGAGACCAACAAATCCGAGATTAGGAAAAGCTACCAACGCCCACGGAGAACATCTTGACACAATTTCTTGCAAGTCACGAGGGCGAGACCGTGACATCAAATTATGACAACAAAGAGCACCGAAAGTTCCGTCAGACATGCAGGACAAAAACTCAGACACTTCCGTTAGAAGAGAAACCCGAGCGCTTCCACTAACACAGCTGAGAACACTCGGTGTGGCACCGTGATGTGGCACAGGATGTGAGGCAAACTGCGAGACCTGAGGCATACTGCGAGACCTGAGGCATACTGCGAGACCTGAGACATACTGCGAGACCTGAGACATACTGCGAGACCTGAGGCATACGACATAGTGTAATGACAGTTCAAAGTGTATCTAGGCGCACATTCAACGAATACTTCACATCACAAAGAAAAAGATTGTACAAAAATCGCTCCGAGGTACAGATTTGTATCAGAGCCAGAGTAATAAGAGTGTGACTCAGTGACGGAAGGATGAGGTACATCATAGAAGCGGTGTGCTGTAGTGCACTAAGAGTATTCAGAGTCTGGTTCATGCAACACGTACCCGATTCCTGAAGAATCCGGTAAACTGTAAAGTATCGTCGATGTCTAGTGCCGTATATTCAGAGTCTTGTGCCACGTACACAACTGGTATGCTGTTAGACAAAAGCTGGTGGAGAAAGTCTTTTAACTTTGGCACCTTAATAGAAATGTAACACAAAGTAGCAATAAAACGACACAGTGTTGAAGGGAAGGATCAAGCTCACGGAAATGAAAAACTAGACAGCGAGGGGAGGAATAAAAGAAGCTTAACGCCGCTGAGGCATGAAGTAAACAATACGGCGAGCTCGAAATAGAATGATAGTAAGAAAACAAACTGACACAAGAGTATATGAATGGATTTATAAGCATGTGAATGAATATCAACCACACAGTTCATAACAAAATCAGGCTACGTGACTAAGTTGAGTATTAGTGTTACGTTTGCAAGCGACCACCGCTTAATAAACCTCATCGTTACATTGTCAGGATCAAATCTGAGACATATAGAAGCCGTCTCGAATTTCTATCACATAATGTATCGTAGTTAATCTGCCTTAGAATCTAGATGCAAGTTACAAGATGAAGAGCAGAACGTGTACTAAAATGTAATAACATCATTTAATGACGTATTGTAGTCGGTGAGAAAGCTCTCTAAACCCTCGTAATGACCTCATTTTTCTTGAAGAGAAAAACGCAACGCGTCTAAACAAGCTGAACCGTAACATGTTCTGAGTTCTATAACTGTTGAGTGTAGTGCTGACTTGTTAAACACCTTAGGTTTTGTTTTATCACACTTTTTCAAAGATGACTTCAGTATCATTTTGGTCGTTAAACGGCTAAGCGTTAGTCAGGCAGAGAATTGAGGTATTTACGAGTACATCCGTCAGCGTGCGAGGCCTCGACTTTGTTATCCGATAGCCAAGAAAATGAAACATTAGATTTCATTCCCTGCTACGGAGTAAAAATACACGCATCCCATTTAATGTCATAATGACAATTCTTCAAAGCTTTGTGAGAGAAATATCATTATATTCAGACCCGTATTAGAAGCTAAATCTTTATGACATGGATTTTACAATGCAGAGTTAAAATTGCGACATTCCAGAGTACTCGAATGTCTAGTTCCAGAATACTAATGTTCACTTCGTAGATTTAAACACAGCGAAGGCTAAACTCACGAATACTTTAGCCAGGAATGATCCGTGTTTTTGAGACACTGATTATAAAAATGAATTGTTTAATACATAAAAATGCAGAAGGAATAATTAAAATTTTCTAGTGAAAAAACACTCGTTGAGCTCAAAATTTATTTCCGTGAATGAGTATGACATGAGCTAGCCTCGTCATGTATCAAATTTAAATGCACAAACATTGGACAAGCGAAACAAGAGCATCGGTAATTTTGTATGCAAAATTGCTTTTGTCAATACGTTTTTTTCAGCTTGACTGCATCAAGGTTTGAATGTACTATTATGAAAAAACGTTCGAATTGAATTGTAAGTGTTCGTGATTAGCATTGAGACCATGCTGCTTTTAGTTTACATAATAACGCACAGTGAAGCAATATAACGTCATTACACTTTCTATGTAGACTCAATAACAGAAAAAACGACGTAAAATTCTATAGCTTCAGCTGTAATCCTGTTGAAGAGTTCTACGGAAATTGAACGATAATTTTACAGATTTCCAGTGTTCTGGTGAGAATATACTCACACATGTCGTATATTAGAATCTATTGTGTTAATAAAAAGCTTACATGCTTCAGTAGAAGTAAACAGAATATCTTTCGCAGATATAATTTGTGAAGACATTTACAGAAAAATACGAGTCAAATTCAATGATCATCACACTTCTACACACCGATACAGCGACACATTGCGGTGTTCTGACGGTGCTCACAAAGCCAGCATTGCGAGTCACAAGCCTCAACAGTTGCAGGAGCAGGCAGAGTTGGTGAGTCAATAAGTGTGACGTAAAGCGGAGGTTTGCAGGGTACACCGCACCCCCCAGCGACTGCTGTATTCTACAGCCAGCAATACGACGGTCAGGGAAGATGCCGTGCTTGTAATCAGCAACTCAGGGCCATATGAGAACCAGGGGTCCAGAACAGGCTCTGTCTATTGACACTTCAGTGACCTTGCCGGGGTACAATTGATATGCTGGCCTACTTACGTATGGCGTAAGCTGTTTGCAGTATACGTAAGAAATGCCCAGTTCTGATTTCTACATTCACTATACGATTTGTGGTACATACTACAAATCGTATAGTTCTGATTTCTATAATATAATTGCCATTATTTTTCGTCCACTGATACGTAATGTTTTGAATGAGCAAGAACGGGATTAGGAAGTCTAATAAATTCATATATCTGAAAATTTTCAACGATGACTGCAAGCCACTTTGTGCACATACTAACATCAATGTCATATAGACATGCTCAAGCTAGTCTACGATGTTAGACATGTTATCATGTTTCTCCTGACACCATGAACATATTCAAACTCGTCTTGAATGTGTTCATGGTGTCATGAATTCCTCAGTTCTACGAGTAGAAGGTACTGACTGTATTTTTTTGACTACCATGGCCTGTGTATGATTGCAATGCAAGTACGTGACAAATGCCTATGCGTGAATAAGGTGCGTGCACGTAACTGAAATGTCTGTGCGTATTTGAAGTGCATGTGCGTGTGTGATCCCTTTACTTTAGACAACATAAAACTTGAGTAGCAACTTAAGAATGGACTAAACAGCTTGTTCCTCTTGCCATATTCTATTCTATAATTTTTGGTTTCGATGTTTTGAAAAAGACTGGATAAACGATATGTGGGTACAAAATTTCTATCGTGCAGCTAAAGCAGCTTCGGTGTTCCGCACGTCCAACGCACTCGCAGTACGAAAACAATAATTATTGTAAAAGCGAATTACTTGCCGACAAAAACTTGAATGATTCAAACAACAGTAGTCAAACAATAAGGAGTCACGTTTTTCTTTCTTCGAAAGTGAAAGGTTTCCCGGCAAGCATGAAGAGAAGACTAAAATACTTATCTCACTAAAACAAAATATGTAACTTACACGAAGAGATGCAGTTCTGCACGATCATAAAGTCATTCATACCTGGAAAGAAGGAAAGAGTTCATATAATGACATTACGGTATCTACAGTTAGGCCTCTGTTACTTCTAAGGGCAAATAATATCAGTCTTATAATAAATTTTATTCTGAGAAAGCCACAGAAGGGTGAGCGGACGCAGGAAGTTTTGTCATGGCGTAAGAGGACGGCATTTGAATAAAAGAGATAAAATGAGTCATTTTTGATGACACGCCTCAGTGCCAGGATCAGTGTCACCGAAGATCATTTCCATAAGGTGATCATTAGACGGACTCTAAGGACCATCAGAAGCATCATAAACCAAAGCAATTCTCGCCGACTGCGCGTGTCCTAGGAACCCAAAAGTAGCTCTCAAAATGCCTCAATGGACATCATTTAGAAGAGACTCGGAGTGTTCGCAGTCGTACAGCCAATCCTGAAATCCTTCCAATGCATAAAATGTCCAAAGGAACCGAGATTTCAGATATCATTGCCCAAGACGAGCGCAATGGCGCATTCATGATGAAAAAATAAAGAAACCAATAGAATTAAGAAATAATGATAATTTTTTAAACGCACACGATACTCAAGGATCATCGCCAAACACTGAATCTTCCAATTCAGTTACAGTGCCGACTTAGTGTACGTTACATACAGTACGGATAAATTTTACATAAAATATTGCAGGAGCATAAAAAAGTAATAATATGTCGACGAGACAAGTAATTAACACATGCATCGCACACACGCGTAAGCAAAACCAGAGCGAGCAGTCGCACAACAAATTATTTTACGAAAGAAAAGAGTGGAAGTTTTTTGCGTAAAGCTAAGTTAGCACAGCGAGGTAGTTTATGGTTGGTATTAGGCCGGCCATTTGGCTAACGACGGCGCTAACTGGACCCTCGCCGAACCACCGCTAACACGCTTATTTTCACATTATGCTGCAACGCTAAAACGCGACGTGCGCTGCAAAACTGGTGTGTGTTGAAGGAAGTACATCATGTTTGTTGTTTGTTTGTCACTGGAATTTGTGCATTATTCTAAAATTTGGGACCTCAATGATGTTATGCCTGTCAAAACTGATGGCAACAACAGATGATATCGATTCGATCAGATACTTGTGTCAGCTCATGATAATAAAGTGTAAAAAAGTGCAGAAATTCTTGAATGTAACCTAACCCTGGAAAACACATTTTGTGCGTTGAAAGTAACAATTCTTTAAAAATTTTACAATTTATCGCAACGTAAAGCATTCAGTACCCTCGACAATGTTACTTAACGCATACCAATCTTTAGATGACGTCATAGAGGAAAAATTCTTGGAACTTAATAAAAAAATAATTGAAATTTTTCAAGATACCAAAACACTTTGCTGAAGAAGAAGTATAACAAATTTAACAATGTACTAAACTGATGAACAGGAAGAAGCAATGTTCGCGATGAACTAAGGCACACCATAAACCGGGTTCTCTATCCCAGCTTCGAGAACCTATAAGGACTAAGCCGCTTACTGATTCCGTGAAGAAGGCTAATTATCTTAGTAATGGATTCTATTCCGCCTTTGCTGTAGGAGCGTTTCTAACTGTACTGAAATAAATACCATCGGACAATCATAATTCCTTTCGTTAAATCTTAATAGAAATATGATACCTACACGAAATCAACAATGAGAAATTTAGGCCAAACTTTGGTAAAAAATGTTATATCAAATAAACTTGGCGCAAAGTCCCGAAGCATCGTCAAATATACTCCGTAAAGGAAAATAATAGGAGATGCAGATATTTCAGCATCAGCAGCTGATTGGTCAATTTGGCCATCACAGTCGTTAAGCTTTCGACCAAAATAACACAACTGTGGAAGCCTCTCATTGTAGAAGCAGAGAAATTGGAAGCGTGAGTGCCAATTAGAACATTTTCCGAGCAAGATTACAACTGCCCGTGCGCTTTGAAGTCATATTTTCGAATCCCTGATGGAAAAGCTCCTGTGCAATTGATCGTGCACTCTGAGTGAGTGAATTCCTCATAAAAATATCAACACACATCGAAGTAAAAGACTGACATCGCATACAAGCGGCACACGTCACTAGTTCATACGAAACATGTTTATTATATGTACATAGAGTACGTGCACAAATTCAAGTTAGGCACTCCTAGTTCGCACTCGAATAATTTAGCGTGTCATTTTTGCGCTTGTTGGTGAGTGTCGTTAAAAAATGCACCGAAACAAGAAATTTTGTGCGCATAAACGCGCACAGTTCAGAAGTGAAAACGGTTAAGATGTACTCGTACAGGCTTGTTCCTTTACCTACTCTGTGGGACGCCTTGAGTAAAACAATAGGATGTTGAGAGGAGACGCTTTAACAACAGTACATCTACGTGTGCAATGGTGCCACGCCAAACTTTTTGAGTGGGAACCTCCCACAAAATCTGATGTATTTTCGATAATTATGATAATTACACAACAAATATTAATTGAAAGCGTAGACTTATTTCCAAAAAATTTGAAACTGCTGCTATAATTAGAAAAAACCTAGTGCTCTAGAAGCTCATCATGAAGATACGATAAGTAGCTGGGAGACGTAGTACTTCGAGGCACGAGCGACAGAACCAGTCGTATATAATGGTGAACAAAAACTGTTCACACGCACAGACAGCTGAAGCATTCATCACTAGTGACTCACGTCAATAACAGTTGGTATGGTTGAGTGGGTGGTGAGTAAGTGGTGGAGAAGTTACGTACAAGTGCAGATATTTAACGAGCCACTGAAATATCGTGAGTTGTGAACTCAAGTCCCGATAACTCACGATACGGCAGATCACGCCATCTTTCACATACATCCATACAACAGTTTTACTTTTGTTCATTATTAAATAGAATTAAAATATGTTCGTTGAATAATAATATTATTATTGACATCAGAATGATACTATTAAAGTTTTTAGCTCGTCGGTCTACAGTAGCACCGAATTTGAAAAAAAGACTACCCCAAGCGTAGGAACAAAACACTAAAAGTTGGTCAGAAAAGATTCAGATTTTCAAAAGGAGAGATTCAATAATTTCTGATGAGAAAATCCCAGAAAGCTAACATACTGCACAAAGTTTACAGTACCGAATAAAATTATTGCCAGAATAAGTAAAACCATAAATAACACGAATCCTTCGGCAGCAGATAATAAAATGTCATCAATTTCACAATAAGATTTAGGGAGGTAAAGATTCGCAAAAATAGTACGCAAGCTGAACTGATATACTTACTATCACTGATATGCTTATGATCACTGATATGCTTACGATCACTGATATGCTTACGATCACTGATATGCTTATGATCATTCACTATTACTACTGCGTAAACGGAAAAATTGGTCAAGCAACGTGGACAGAGCAAAACTTTATCAGGGGCAAAAAACTAAAACTTTTACGTTTTGTTCACGAATTACAGACAAACTTTTAATTCTGTCTTCCAATTTATTCTTCATTCAATTCAAATTTTCTCAAAATAAATTAATACTTTCTTGAGAAGCTTTGACTGCATAGACAAGCCCTCAACATCGAGCTTAGGGTAGAAGAATTCAATAACATTTTATTGCCTCTAAACACATGCACAAAAGCGTGATAAGCCAACAACACACAGATAAGCTCAACATTTCGTACGAAACATAAGAGCACTAAACTAGAAGTGATCATATATACTGCTTGTTACAATATCAAAGCAATGCAAGCCCAAGCACAGAGTTGGAAATTTAAAAATGCTCCAGGACACGACACAAAGTCTAGGTGTGGACTCGCTGTAGAGGAACAAATTGAGAAAGTTATGAAGGCGTGAACAACACCCACTGAACATCAAGCTCTGAAACATTGCATAAGACTAGTGCTTGAGAACGGATTTACGATTTCATAAGTAGGAAAAATAATTCTCGCGCGCTCAGCATGTTTATAATTGATGAATTATTACATTTCATTACTGATGACAAGCCGACTTCTCTCGTTCGTATTGTTTCCGCGGTAACTAAGTAGAACTGCTGAAATACAGGGTGTCTCAAAAAAAATGTACTCACCCTTTAACCGTTGCTAACATGCGTTATCCCTTGGTGTGCGTTATCAGCGCTGTCTGGACAATAATGGTCATCAATTCGAACATTTGCGAACATGATTCTTTAATCACATTTGTCTTCTGTATTCGAAGCTATTCTATTTCACTGTATGTTCATAAATAAAGGATCTCTCGTCATTCGAAGTGTGAGTACAATTTTTTTGAGACACCCTGTATATGAAAGCAATGGAGAATTTGTGATTTGTTTCGAAAATATAAATAAATTTCCCTCACGAGTATAGAATTTTCGGTACGCTGCACTATTTTGGCTTCTGCTCACGGAAAGTAACGGCAACACAGACATAACAATACCAGATCATAGTTCTCAGTATATATTATTAGAACTTAAGAAACTTCATCCTCTCACTAGCAGCAGGTTAGAAGTACGGACTACGGAGTAGCAATCCGAAGATTCAGGCTCAGCTAAGATAAAGAGGAAAAAACGCTCGCATTATTGTTGTTCACGTGGTATGGGGTGAGGTGTGGGGTGAGGTGTGGGGTGAGGTGTGGGGTGAGGCGTGGGGTGAGGTGTGGGGTGGGCAGGAGCGGAGCAGTTGGAATCTTTTCAATCTGCACAAGCTTTTTTTACGTAGCTACCCTACTGACAAGAAGATAAACATCAGGGTACACAATACCCAAACATAATATACACACAAATGCAAAAAGAAGAAATATATCAACCACAAAACCAAACTAATATATCAGAACCCCAAAATTGAATAGTTTGATCAAGTTTTGCCCCGGATAACGTAGCAAGGTTTCAAAGTTGGTCCCAAATTTACGTATTTTCACGTAGGTGCAAGCCCATTCTATAATAATGAACAGAAAACCCTCGTAAGCATCCAAATACTGATCTTGCCCTCTAATTTATTGCTATTGTAGCCATCCCCAGCAACGTACGGCCATCTTACTGGTCTGTATACCAAGCGTCAAAGTTTGGCTGTTTGATTTATTCGTGTGTTTGTCATACAACATCCTGAGATAAACCCCGACCATTTCGTTGATGCCTCTAACGTAAAGAGAAGCTTTATAATAGCAATAAGAGTGAATTATGAAATTTCATTCAGTGGAAGTACGGTCAACTAAACTCGTCAGTAATAAATCTCAATATATGTAAAAGGAATACGAAGAGTTAAGTTCGACATCCTCAGGAAGGATTGACTTAGGTAGTGTACAATGAATCTAACTTTAGCTCGACTGAGATCACTAGCTCAAGTGTAGGTAGAACCTTACGTTGCAAGAATTTTTCTTCTGTGACAGCACGTTGTGCACTGTCAAGCTCGTCTGCTTCTTAAAAATATTCAAGTATGACTTTGCCAAAGTAGCCAATGTTGAACATAACAGAATGCTATAAAAATATAAACCCATAAGGAGCTTGTCATGAAACACGGTGATAATTTTGCACCAGCGTGTCATTCATCAGCATCTGAAAGTTAATCCTCTTTCACTAATTATTCATGAGAAATCCATTCAGTGAAATGAAATGATTTATCTTTTAGCATTCATAATCTGGCATTCGAGCCAAAATACTAAGCATCGACACCAGTTGGTGAATGTGATAAACAGGAAAGAAAAATTTTCGCTAGGAAGCCTCAAAATTCTGTGTCGAAAGGTCGTTTAATTGAAGAACATAACCTGGTCTACGAAAAAAAAAGAAAGGAAGAAAGAAATTTAATTTCCAACCAAGTATACAGTACAGATTCATTGAATTTTCAATTCTTAATGTTAGTATCTTAAGAGTAGTGATGCTTCAAGAGACTATTCCCGTCATCTGTACTGCAACCCGAAGTAGAGGCTAGTAGAGTCGTTTCGATTAATTTAATGCTCTAGTTTTACTCTGGGCGTCCAGCGTCGCAGCATGCTGGACATGTTTCTCGTCCGCCGATCATCAGGCACAAACATATTAAGGTGGCTACGAAAATTGAACCCGGGTCTTCTCGCATCGCAAGCGGGGATGCTCGCCACTCAACCGCAAGAACACTCGACTTTCGCTTAATGAGCTCCTCGAATTTTTGGCCACATCAAAAGGTGTTCCAGCCCAGATAACAGCTCTGGCATATGATTATGACGCGACATTTTTGAACCGTCATTTGATTAAGTGGAATAACATCTTTGGCGCCCGTCATTAATGAGAATAACACTGACATGCATCTCATCATGATGCATGAATAGGAATTGAAGAGAGGAAGTGAATAACATAATTTGTTTCCTAAACTACATAATTTCTCTTTGAAAATAACAGGATAATTTTAAAATGAGTCACAAAATAATACATTCTTTAAGAAAATAAAACAGTAATTAATGGATTGCAGATGAGTAAGATAAAAACAGAGATAAAAAGAAATGCATATTGCGATGAAAGTACTGCAAATAAAATTGAATTTATTTCAATAATAATTCTGGACTTTAGAGAAAACACGTGTTTCTCCAATTTTTCTTAAAAATTATACAGTGATACAACACAAGCTTAAAGAACCGAGTTAAATAGCGGGGATGAAACTGTTTGGACACCTGTGTTGCGGAGGAAGTTTTAGATTTCGTACAAAAGCTCGTCATTCTTCATCGCTCGAACATTCACTTAGTACGCTAAAAAGTTTCCGTATTGAAATCAGTGCAACTCGAAATTAAAATTTTAAACTGGTCTGCCTCTCCAAAAGTTTTTTTAAAGTGAAGTCGTCGATTTTCATCTAAAATAAATAAAACGATGTTTGCAAAATTAAGGTTTAATTTTAATGTCATATTACATTTGTACAACTTTTCATTGGTTTTAAATAGCTGTATTTTTTTATGAAAATGGCAATTGTAAAAAGTTTATTGCTGACACTTTTTCAAGCCATAACAGCCAGTGTCTTCAATGCACTAAACAGAATGGCCTTAGTTAATCAACTATACGCTTATTGGAGGCCCCATCAAACATCCTGTACAAATCCTACTAGTAAATGTTACACGACTTCTTTTCTATGCGGATGGGACGTTGAATTAACCAAAAAAATTACAGATACATGAGCCATCATGGCTCAGAAAGATGTTGACGAATGAGAGTTATGCCTGCAGCTTGTCAGTGGGGCCCTCACGCATGCATGGAGGCATCTAGACCAGGACGGGCGTCGGGTGTAAGCGGCTTAGGGCTTCGCAGTCTGGTGAGTGAAGAGCAATCAGCGACTGCAGGAGCAATAGAATCAGCGTCACAATGGTGACAAATGGTCACCGCCAGTCTGACGGGCTCCAAGGGAGGCGAAAATATGACACGGTCATTGAGACAGCGAAAATAGCAGCACCGCTGCAAAAAGCAAAATAAAATGATGGTGATTTTGCAGAAATATTCATCCGAATCTTTCGGATTTATTTTTGCCGTATTGATCACTCACTAAGAACTCGCTCGTTATTTTGTAGATAACTTAGAGTTCCTTATAAAAATAATCCTGGGCATGATCGAAGACTAACCAATAATTCCAACTCAAAGAATCTAGGAAGCTTGAACACATAGGCGTTACTAGAAGTTCGGGTTGATTTGTTGTAAATTTTATAGTAATAGAAATATACCCTGCCTTTTTACCCCCATGGAAAGCAGTTGTCTTTAGTGAAGAGTATATTATATATTGAAGGAAAGGCCTCAATGTTTGTCGCTTATGAGGTTCTGTCGCAATTGTGTCGAGCGCAAGACATACTAGCTTCTATACCATGACATTTTGTGATGAATAGTTTAGCCTGCACGAGCAATCGAAACCTGCGCATGCTCGAGTCGACTGCGCAGGCAGCATACACACCTCACCTCTATCTTTCATGTCACCAGGATGATGGGCTCACATTGTGAATACACATAACTACAGTATGCGTACATGTACTGCATTGTGCACGCAGGGAAAATCATTCGGGGAAAAAATGTTGTTGTAACTGGCGGAGGAGGATTTGTAAACTAGGCGCTGTGCAATATTTTTGCTAGTTTTGACGCTTGCAAACACTAGTAAATCAATTTTTCATCGTTTTTTCAACTTCACTTGCTGGTTCTGTATATACGAGTATATCATAGCATGAAGCCATCAGGACCCCAATGACTCTATCCTATTCCCTCACACGCTCATTGTTTCTTGAAACATCACTTGGGAACACAAATCTTATTTCTATAGAAGTTCCTATACATAAAAACACTGCCTTCCTCCCGGCCGCATGTCTGTCGTGCAGAAGTCCAAATGTAATTTGAGTAACTCCTTAACCGCATTGTACAGATCGATAAAACCGGAGAGAACTTTTGATTGATTTCACAGACGTCAAAGCAGGAGCAGGTAATGAGAGCAGAGAGTGCGTTCGTCAAGTCATCCCATGAACTGTGAGACGACGACTACTTCGAACACTAATGTGAGTAACACAGCCGGGAGCGCGATATCAATTTAATGAACATTTGAACACTCTAAGATAAGATAAAAAAATTAAAGGAGTAGTTGAAATAAATAATGCTATGATATCCAGACTCAGTTTTTGAGTGACTGTCATACATTCATGGGTACAAATTTATCCACACGACTGGATTTCGAGAATGTAAAGCAAAAAATAAAAGAATACGTAAGTACTGTGAATAATAAAAAGAACAACGGATTTGACTTTTAGGAAAAGGTTTAATTAACAACCACATAATTTGAAAAAATAAATAACTTCAATATAGACAATTAAAGTTTAATACCTCTACTACACCTCTACTAAATTAAAATTAACAATTCAAGTAACCTGAAAATAAAATAATTATAAGCTGTGATACTATGCAGTTAATTCAAATAACAATTATCAGGTGCAATACAAATAAATTCTCGAGGACCTAACAGGTTTCAGCATTAAAAACACGAGGCTTACGATGAACTCGCCAGGCTATACACGGGAAAAATACAAGCACGGCCTCAACACCCACCATCAGCTAATTTTAGTCTCGTCAATGTACATGTTGAAGCAATCTGATATTTATTCTTCTGCTGTGCAAGGAAGCTGCAGTCGAGCTGTGATGTCTCGAGTACAGCAAATTTATGTCCGTAACATGAGAAAAAAATGATTCAAACGTTGAACTATGACGTGATGTCACCCAGGAAATGCTGTAAACCAAAGGCCGTCTAATTTGAAGTGCAAATACAACACTCAAGTGTAAATCTGAAGAAGTTTTCAAATATTTATGTCTGGAGCATCATGATGGCAACATCAACTAAGCAATACCTCACAGACTTAGTTCATTTGTGGGTGCAGGTACTTACAGGCCAGTTGAAATAACTGTGCAGTAAAAAATACTTGCAATATCATAAGAGTAACTTCACCAGTTGTTAAAACCTTGAAGTCTAACATGCAGACCTCACTTGTAGAGATACACAAACATGAACGCAGGCAGTGAGCAGTGCGTAGGCTATGGTGCAGCTGATGAAACAGAGATCAGGTGCTATGATGCAGCTGATGAAACAGAGATCAGGTGATAAGCAGTCGCAGATGCAACGTCAAGGCTGGATACTTGCGCCCAGATCGTCCCTTATGGCATGGAAGGGAAACTGTGCAGGTAAACTGAAAGTAATGCAAGTCATGCCAGAAATATTGCACAACTTCATTTATGATATAATTACGAATTTTCATTAATACTTTTAGTAGCTTAGTTGTTCTTTATTGAAAGTGAAAATTTTGCCTCTATTTTCAGTAATTTGAAGTCCCAGTGTAAAATTTCCAGTGATATTTTACAAGTTTGAATTTCAATGAGTGTTATAGGAATTCAAAGTAATAAAGTTATAGAAGAAATGTTTTTAGGAAGCAATCAGTTACGAATGAAGAATACACCGGTGAAATCAGGGCTAGCACAGAGCGTAAAAACAAAGCCTGTGAACCATTTGAATTTTAACCCTTCTGGCCATTTTAACTCACAATGTCAATCTGAACTGTATCGTTGAAGAATGAATGCAAAAAAACACACGAAGTGTTATGTGTAGGAAGGTGATGTTATTAAGCATGAAAGAGTTAAAACCTTTATACAAATCATCAAGCGTGAATAAAGCAATCCTGTGCCTTGTGTTCGCTTTGTGCTAGTTGGAACCGCCCATACAACCGAGCGTACATTTCTCAAAATTAAAGTTACAGCCGATAAATTACTATCTAACTTCGCATTGCAAACTAAATTCTGGTCAATTGAGGAATTACGCTCAAGTCCGTGCAGTAGGACAGCCTGGAGTCGAAGTGACCTGGATCCGTGCCAGAATTTACAGGATTTTCATGTTCGGTTCCAACTTCCATTGTTCAATTCCAGTTATCTCCAGCCGATTTCCGGGTTTAATTCCTGACTTTAAGTCTTTTCCAGTAGTCGCTTCTTTGATCAAAGTGACAGTGCACTACAGGGCTTCAGTGATAAACATGAGTGAGAGGTACAATTCGACTAGCCAGCACGCAACAACTATTCGACTAGCCAGTACACAACTATTCGACTAGCCAGCACGCAACAACTATTTGACTAACCAGTACGCAACTATTTGACTAGCCAGCACGCAACAACTATTCGACTAGCCAGCACGTAACAACTATTCGACTAACCAGTACGCAACAACTATTCGACTAACCAGTACGCAACTATTCGACTAGCCAGCACGCAACAACTATTCGACTAGCCAGCACGCAACAACTATTCGACTAGCCAGCACGCAACAACTATTCGACTAGCCAGTACGCAACATTCGAATTTCCAAAATTCCAACAGAAACTTCTTTATCAACGAAGATATTGTTGAAAGAAAAAAGTCTGAGAGCATATATTTGAACAAACAATATATTTTAAAGCTTGGTTTATCGGATTTTGAACACCATTAATTTTCAAGTGAGCATAACAGAAACTAGAAGAACTGATGAAAAGATACTGTACCGTCGATATTGTTCGTTTCTGACTGAAAGCTATAATTTTGTATCTGCTTATTTTGAAACTGGAATATAATCCGTGCGATGAAGGTAGAGCGCGCGTAACTTTCATTTCCATTCGTCAAATTCTAAAATTTAACTATTCAATGCAGAACTTTAACTTTGACTTCGGAGTCAGTCTTTCTATTTTGGCAAGTCTCTCTACACATTCTAGGAATCACGTCTCCGTTCTAAGACAAGTTCATCTATTTCAGAACGCTCCACTGTACCAGGACCCATCTCATTCCAGGACTTGTCGCTCAGTTCCAAGACTTGTCTCTTGCGTTCTACATTAAGGCTGCCCGTCACATGTCAACCTGGCATCCTATCTAATGAACCAGAAGCTCTGTGCAAGCAGTCCGTGTCCGGAGCTCCTATCCATGTTGTCGTTCCTACAACTGGCACCTCAATGTAAGAGCTCAAACAAATTAAATATGCAAACCTATGATGATTTTCTTTTCCTCAAAATAAACGGCAATACAAACAAAAACATTCAAGAAACTCTACTACAACAATCAAGCAATGCACAGTCACAACAAAATTTAGCTTCTCTCAACATAAAGACTTATACTTGTACATCAAATCTGAAAACAACGAATAATTGATGAAGAATTGAATGAACATGTTCAATTCCAAGACTGTCTTCAACAGAAATGCTGGAGTAGAATAAAGCATTAGAAACGAACTGTTTGGTGCATTCTTGCATTGCTACCCAAGCTGACTGACATTAAATGTGAGTAATTGGTCCTAATGAAATAAATAGCAGTTAGACCCAATTTAATGGTTAATTTAAACAAATAAAAGTAATAAACTGATGAGGATAAATATCCATTTAATGTTAAACGCATCACACACCTCCAAAAATGAACTCATTTCAAATATTACCCCCACCTGAATTTTCAGCGTTTACTCAATTAATGTTTGAGCAATTATTAATTTTTATGGAAAGTCCGAATGCGGGTAACCGCATACACAACGTAGCGTCTAAATGAAATGATATTATTTGAAGTCTAAATTCAACACTGGTCTGGCAAACCAGGACATGGGAGCAATGTAAGCTCAGTCTTATAGATGTGTTAGGAGATTTATTTTTCCGATGTCTGAATTAATTGGCGTTCTCTTCATTACTTTGGAATATGGGTCACTGAAATACTAAAAAAATTACGCTTAGTGCACTTTCGTAAAGTTAATTACTGGCTATTTATGTTTAGCAACCATATTTTGGATCAGAGCAAACTACGAAAAATAATGATTTTAGTAGTGTAAAAATTTAATTTATCAGCTGAGTCTAATAGTATTTTTCTAAGGTGTTTTTCAATTTCCCAAAATCTTCACAAGTTTTACTGTTCGAGTTTGCAGACAAATCACGAAAAAAACATGTCCTAAAAAAAGAAACCAGAAGTACGCTCAACACAAGACTTGAATAAAACAAGGGAACTGTAGGTAAAAGTTTCCTTGTCTCTTAGTCGGAGACTTCATTACAATCTTACCCACAAAAATTCGCCGTAAATTACAGCCCAGCAGGAAAAAATTTGGCTTCAGCAAACTCGGCCCGGATTAGGGTGTCTTTTTTCCATAAGTTAGTCCAGGGAGCGTTGCCAGATTTAGGGGCTTTTTTATTGGCGGTCAGTAGCCAGGACCTCTGGCAACTCAAAGAGTAAAGCTTAAAGAACTTATTTGGGAACCTAAGCCGCCAGGCGGAACAAAAAACAAAACTTCTCAGAAATTCATTGGGCCAAAATTGAGACATCATCATCGTTGCGGAAAGAAATTCCTGGAGTTCGTCTCTCACAATCGAAAGCAGAGAAGTTTTAATGAGACGTGGATAAGAGAAGAACATTTATTGGTCTATATTAGATAAAGGTGGTAAGATGCGTCGAAGTGGGGACAATTTCTTAAAAATTTAGCTCACTTCAAAAATAGCAGAAAGTGAAAGAAAAAGCATCAATGAAATGTCAATAAATACTATTTATTTACTAGCAAAAGCATAGTATCAGTTACCTAAATACGGCAAAAAAGCAATGACAGGTTGAAAAACAAAGAAGCCCACAGATAAGCTAGATCAATAAAAACGTTTTTAAACAAAAATTCTTAGAAGGGAAAAGTTTAAAAGAAATGGCGTTTTAATGTAAAATCCACGCGAATTCAGGCCTGCAAGATTGACTGTAAATAAATTTTCATATAAATGCGGAGTAAAGTAGAATTTCATGTTATTCTAAGGCACCTTCGAAGCCGTTGAAGAGACTACTTCTCTCGCTGAAATTGATGAAGCTCGTGTACACGCACTCCATTAGAGTCGAGAGGAGCTCGGGAATACATTGTGTGTATTTTGAGGCGCGTTTATCGCAAGAAGCTGGCCGAAGTCCATCCGCAGGAGGTAGGCCATACAAACGGCTTCGACGAGGCATCTTCGTCACAATGGAAGCACTCGAGCGCGCCGTGTTAGTGCCTCAGCAGCGCCGATACCCCGTTATTGGGTCGACCGACTGCCATCTCTGACACCGAGTTATTGGTCGGCAAATGCGAGCATAAAAGACGAGAAGCCTTTGGTGACGATAGAATATCACTACAACCAAAATTATTGGCTATCGCAACGCGATAGGCTTAGAAAATGCGAGCGTAAAGGACGTAAAGCTCCGAGGGCAGATAGAATGTTAATAAAGGCAACACAAATGGAGACAAAAACCACAAGGATGACCGAGCCCGAACTTGTAATGAAGAGGCAGCATTATCAGAGAATTTCGGAGCACTGCTATTGCACACGGGAGTCGCTGTAGCTAGAAACCCAGATCCACGTGAAAACAAAAGGAGGCGGAAGTTATGAGTTAATAAAGCATATTTATACGCAAGAGAGTTCACCAATTGCACAATACTATGTACTCAAACTTGAAAAATTGTCTCTATTACCTGAACCACGATGCTTCATTCAAGAGTTATAGAACAAAAGTATAATTTTATCCTGAGATCAGGCTATGAGTGGTAAATCATATTTCATTACTATTTAGTAAGTAAGTCAAGCCACAGTTCTCAACATACGATTATTCTATTTATTACAAAAAACGATTTAAAAGATAAGTCGTGTGACGCAAATTGAAATATTTACATTCCTATAAAGCAAATTTCAAAATTGTCATGAGTGTACTTGGCAAGAGATAAGTCGTAACACGATGCTTTTTTAATGCTTTAGAATACGCTTTTTCCATGTCTTCCTCGGTGTTCTTCAGTACTTTCTTTTCTGCTTCATGGCAAATGCTGTTGTTCGTTATCTACTCCAACTTTCCTGCGTCTAATTCATCAACAAATCATACACATAATACAATTCAAATTTCTCAGTTCATCTTACTTCTAATCCGAGTTCAAATTCTCAATTGTTGTTTCTGAACAAGGCGTTCCGAAATTCCAAGTACAATTTTTCACTGTTCCTTACTATCAGGTCGAGTTGAATTTTGCAGCTTGACTTCCAGCAACCGCATTTCCAAAATCCCAGTATGTCTTGCTGCCAATCAGCCTTCAATTTCCAAGCTTGACTTCCAGGGAGTGCAACTCCAGTTCTGGGAGTTTGCTGTTCCCCTCGGAACATGGCCGCTTGCAATAGTGCCTTTGAATTGCATCAGTGAAAAGATGCGAGTTTCTATCAAAGGGAAGAGCTAGCGAGCAGCCAAATGCAGCCTCTCACGAGTTACAAGCGCTGCCACAAAGTTGAGGGGTGGATGTTTTCACTAAATGTATGTATTAACTGTACATCTATTAAATTACTATTTCGTACACGTTTAGATGCCTACTTGGAGAGTTGTAGCAAACATGAGATCGTTCAAATAGAGACGTGGCAGTGATGGATGCAACCATGCTGCAAACAGGGAATCTAACCTGAAACAATTTTTAACTATTGAAAAACCACAATTCGTGACTTTTTAGGCCTTTCAATTAGGTCAGATATATAAAGATTTAATAACGATTCATGGATTAATTCTATAAACTCTATTTTAGCGTTTTATGTGGAAAATGTCTTAGCGAAACTTCTTAAAAGTAGATGTGCTCACGACATCCCTTAACTTAACAATCAGTAAATAAAAATTTAATACAATAATCAATTAGAATAAAACTTCAGGGTTCAGGGAAATGAGTTGAGGCCGGTCTGAGCGAAGTCTGTTCTACAACATCATGTGCAGCATTATATACGATGGACATCATAGTCTTAAAGCTCTTCATGATCAAAGTACCTTTGTAAGTTTCGGCTGAACCAATAGTACTGTGCACTGATAAAATATTATCGTAACTACTGTGCGTAATTCAAAACAGACCTTTATAAACTTGACTACACCAGAAAAATACACATTTGTACAAACTTACTTGAACATCTAGTTCTCAAACCAATTTCAAAACAGTAACTCTGTCAGTTCATTCCTGACTCCTCTACGACGTACAACAAACGGGTTGTGAAATCGTTGCAGAATGCTTCAAAAAAGTTACTTCTTACTAAATACGGAGAGTTTTGAGAACGAACTAAAAAGTGGGAGAGAAAAAATTATCTCGCTTTTCGTGATTCTATCGTAACGGAATGAAAATGAGTGAGAGTATTATGAGTGTTTAAGAAGGTAAGAGGTTATTTTTTCATAAATTTCAACCAATTGTGGTAGTAATTTCATAAAAAAATTAGTTGTAGCGCATAGAATGTAGATGAAGATGCGGAAAAATTCATGACCATTGAACACAGTAGCACTCAAGGCGTGAAAGGAACTACAAATGAGAAAATGTTTATTCAAACACAATCATCTACAGCGCATGCAAAAGACGTTTCTAAAGTATTAAGCTTGATGAAAACTATTTATTCAGACCTAATAACATACCGGGCATCTAACAAATGTATTTTTCGAGTATCAAGCTAATATCAATGATGTATTCAATCAAAACAAGGATAAAGTAACTTAAAAAAATGTTGTACTATCTCATCGTTGGAATGAAGTTTCTGCATAGGAGGCAAAAGCAATGCTGCACAGGCGCAAACACGATGGATCACCATAAAATATTCACTGCAACAAGCAATGAATCATTATATCCATAACAAAATTAAACGAAAACATCAACGTGGTTTAAGAAGTGTCTTCATCATACAAAACAGTCATCAGTCTTTGAAAAAACTGGCCATGGTTCAGCGCGCTGTGCTAATTTTCAAAGAAAATATTTTAGAATAGAATAGAATAGAATGAGGCTATAGGAACGAACCTTCTGGCCCATTCTTGGATCGGATAATTACTTCGATAATTATTCGGTTGTTTTAACCAAGTCCCATGCCGTATTTCTAGCCGCGTCAACCATGTCGGCAGCGGGAAGAAACTTTTACGTGCAGTAGCTTTGTAAAGAAGCAGAAGTAAGTAAAGTTCAGTCGCATCACAAATAAAATAACATTAAGTCACTTTTCCCCGTTGTATTTGGACCAAATCTCCCCAACAAAGGCAACTCCTTAAGTCTAGAAGGTAAACTACATGTTTCAGGACATGTTTATCTTGAACGTTTTAAAAAAAATGAAGACGCAAAGAAACTTAATTTCTTTGCTGTGGTCCAGTTGGTGGGAATCTCTTGCAGAAAAAATAACGACGAAATTCTTTCGACGTTTATGGAAATTGGTTATCATGGAGGAGATGAGGTAAATTTTTGGATGTATTTTTTCCCAGATCCGTTGTCCATTTGCACCATTTTTCCATGCATACTTGCACTGAAAATAGTTTCAATAATTGTTCAAAAAGAAAATCCTTGAGTGAAATCATTCTTTATGTAAAGCAGCTACCAGTTTTCGGCTTAATGATAGTCAATCGTAAGTGAAATAAGGAGGGGAGAAAATACCGAACTCTGTAGAAATACGTAGTTGAAAAGTGGGCTTGACTTTCGTAAACTTAGATAAAAACTTTTTGGTCAACAATTAAACTGCGATTGAGCAGGGGAGAAATTTTCTCTAATAAAACTTTCTAAACGCGGCAAAGAAAAACAGGTAGAAAAAAAGAACTCTCAGAGCTAAAGGCAAGAGGAAAGTTTCATAATAAAGCCAGAACTGAGGCACGAATTTTTTAACGTTATTTCTCAGGCTGCACTGCAATTAAAACTATGGGAAATCATATTTTTTTCTCACACAAAACTAGAGTTGAATTCATTCCCTTTAGAGCCTTAGTTCAACATAATAGATAGATGTTAGAATATATTATAATGTATTTAACTAGACAGTTCCCGTGGAATTCCACGGTTTAGATTTGATTAATTTGAAGATATTAAGATAAATGCATTAAAGATTTACGACAAATTACTGTGTTTTAAATGAATACTTTTCGTTGATATACACAGAATTTCCATTCTGTTTCTTATCGACAGATAACAGGGCCCATATATTACCCGTTAAAATGTCTAAGTCAAAAAGTGATAAAATGAAGGATTCATGAAATAAAATGCATCTTTCACTCTTACCCGTGGTACTATCAGAATCTTTATGTTTTTCTTGAATAGATAGAATTTTCATTTTGTATCATACCTAATGATAACATGGCCGTGTAAGAGAAAAAAGATAATAGCAGAAAAATTGAGTATTTTATAGTGATCCGGTGGCTTTGGTATCCACAATACAATGCTTGTAATACATGCATACCCGTTCTGATTTCAGTTCAATAATTTTTCTTCAGTAATAGATGGGAAATAATAGGACGGACACTCAGATATATATATAGAGAGAAAGATGCATAGTCGATCATATAGGTCGATAGATATATTTAATATTAGAATCAAATTATTAAAACTTATTCCCATGAAACAACATTATCTTTTACGCTGGCTAAATACCCATCCCACAGAAAAAGCTTGTCAACAAACGACGCGCCTTGGCACTTCTTGTCCTCCTCTTGAACGAGGATTGATCAGGGATGAATGTGACACATTCACTCACAGGCTTGCCCGTCCAGGGGACTTGTGAGACAATTTTCTGCATGCCCGTATAAAGGATTTGCATGGACACCAAGTCTTGGCAATTTATCGCCGTCATTTAAAATGGCGGTCCTTTCCCTCCACAGCCTGACACCTCAAGCGGGAAGAGTGGACACAGGATCAATGCACCATCAGGGTCGTGTCAAATACTTCAATCATGTTCGAATGAAACTTTTTTTTCAGATATTAACGAGCAATTAAAGAGAAACTTCATCTTTCGATACAAATCGTTTAGTCAATATCATTAGGGGAAGACATGATTGAAAATTAACCACAATTGTTTCCAATTAAGTTCATTTGTTAAACTAGCTGAAATACACGTTTTTTTAGACAATAAAATTCAATGACCAATGAAAAGGGGATGTAAGGAATAACTTTTTCCATTTTATCTTAGTCATTCAAACTCCATAGAATAGGGTATCATTTGAACTCTGCTCTATGACATTCAGCCTCACAAAGAATGCTCGCGTCAAAAGAAATTAGCAGATAGATGCCATCCCTGGTGAAACAGATATCCTCTACTTCATCAAGCCGGTAAATTCACTAGCTACACTAATTTTCTTCAGTCCACCATCATTACACAGTCTAATTAGGAGAGAATTATGAAACCTATTTCAAGAAATCCTGTTAGGAAGGATCCCAAAGGAAGCGGCGCAGGCTGCAGACATGGAGTGTGGTCTATCAGTCTGTCATCGCTGGCGCATCCGCCGTCGTCCTGCCAAGCCTCGTACTGCCGCACAGCTCTACACTCCATCAAAGGAAGTCCGATCTATGAAAAATCCTTCCCGTAACAAAGGATGCCATCCTCAATAAAAATATGGCACATCTCCAGGATTGGAGCCTTTAGAATTGATTGGCTGACTGAACTTTCGGACAGCGGATCAGTAGCTCTCATGCATGCGCTGACGTTGGTGGAAAAGATGATTTTTATGCGCGAAAAACGAGCTTGAAAGCTTACCTTTTGAAATAGTTACTTTAGTAAAAATGAATGGATACAAAAACTTGAATGTTGACATTACGTCTAACATATGTATAGTTCGTTAATGTTTGCAATTCGATAATTTTCTTTATTTTCAAGTAGCAAACATGTGTCAGAAAGAAAATAGAAATGAGAAAAGGAAGAAACATGAGCGAGAGTATTCAAAATGTCCCACAGAACTGGTCTCATATCAGCCTCTCCAGATCTTGTGGCAACGATCCTCCACACGTGAACGCGACTCAATTTTCACCAGCACACGCGCTCTTCAAATCAATCTCCACCACAATAGTATATGAATGGAGAGGTTTCAAAGACTTTTAATGCCGCAAGGGTACCCCGAGATTAAAACAACCCGTGATGTTTGCTTTAAATTTGGGTAATTGATGGAAGAAACTCCGAAGGGAATGAATCTGCAAGGTACACAGTTTTCAGTCTTCGTACTCAGACCGCAATGATCACAGCGATAGCGTCACGCTAGATCTCCTCGCGTCTATGCTAACGTAGCAATTCGCTGCCACATCCAAGTCATTCTAAAGTGCTCAGGTTCATGGATTAAATTATGATGATCACAGGGAGACTGCGAAGTATAAACGCATAAATTTTAGCCCTAGACGCTAACTAGAAAGACTCGGGTTCTTATATTGTTATGTGACAAAGATTGTCTCAAACATTTCTTCGCATTAAAGAGAAGGATTCAAAGGAAGCCTCGACACTTTGATAAAAGTCATGACATATTTCTCCGCAAGAAGATATTTTCACAGCATCGTGCTCGCATGCTAGGTAGTGACCTATACATAAGCTTCGAGAACAAAACTAAACTTTTGAGTGAGTTTCAATGCTTAAAAGAGCACTGGGAAATTTCCCAGTCAGTCCTTTATTAAAAAAAGACCGAAATTTCGTTATACAATTTAGAGCATATTCTTTTACGCGTACATTGATAGACCATCAAGTGAAAGTGCTAACAACACTTGATTTAAATTGCAGAGCAAATCCTAGATTCTTTAATGCAAAAAATACGTAAGCTAAAGTTTGAGTTAAATGAAGGTATGGCCACTCACGGTACTGTGAGCTGACTAGTCTACAGTTTTATAATAAATAATACAGAAATTGGATTTGTAAGCGCAAAATGCAGTTTTTATAGTATTACACTATTTTTTTACAATATGATCAACACAGTGACACATTAGTCTTAACTGCTACTATCGAAATTCCTTCCCAAATAATTGCATTTCAATATTGAAGGCCACAGAAAAATGATGATTTTAAGCATAACACATAACCTGTGGATGAGCACGCTGGTGCGCCTCTTACCTTGGTGTTTCCCTCGCATAATTTAAGGTTATTAAGCAGCACAATAACGCGGTGCCTGCAATCAATAACCTGGAGCAAGCATGGAGAGGCAGAGCTGAGAGTTGTGTGCGGTCACCCACGTAACCAAC
>VCRD01000070.1:501651-529360 GCA_006783055.1 Trinorchestia longiramus | reverse complement strand
GTACACAGTTTTCAGTCTTCGTACTCAGACCGCAATGATCACAGCGATAGCTTCACGCTAGATCTCCTCGCGTCTATGCTAACGTAGCAATTCGCTGCCACATCCAAGTCATTCTAAAGTGCTCAGGTTCATGGATTAAATTATGATGATGACGGGGAGACTGCGAAGTATAAAAGCATAAATTTTAGCCCTAGACGCTAACTAGAAAGACTCGGGTTCTTATATTGTTATGTGACAAAGATTGTCTCAAACATTTCTTCGCATTAAAGAGAAGGATTCAAAGGAAGCCTCGACACTTTGATAAAAGTCATGACATATTTCTCCACAAGAAGATATTTTCACAGCTACGTGCTCGCATGCTAGGTAGTGACCTATACATAAGCATCGAGAACAAAACTAAACTTTTGAGTTAGTTTCAATGCTTAAAAGAGCACTGGGAAATTTCCCAGTCAGTCCTTTATTAAAAAAAGACAAATTTCGTTATACAACTTAGAATATATTCTTTTACACTTACATTAATAAACCATCAAGTGGAAGTGCTAACAACACTTGATTTAAATCGCAGAGCAAATCCTAGATTCTTTAAAGCAAAAAATACCTAAGCTAAAGTTTGAGTTAAATGAAGGTATGGCCACTCATGGAACTGTGAGCTGACTAGTCTACAGTTTTATAATAAATATTACAGAAATTGGGTTGGTAAGCGCCAAATGCAATTTTTATAGTATTACACTAATTTTTTACAATATGATCAAGACAGTGACTCATTAGTCTTAACTGCTACTATCGAAATTCCTTCCCAAATAACTGCAGTTCAATATTGAAGGCCACAGAAAAATGATGATTTTAAGCATAACACATAACCTGTGAATGAGCACGCCGGTGCGCCTCTTACCTTGGTGTTCCCCTCGCATAATTTAAGGTTATTAAGCAGCACAATAACGCGGTGCCTGCAATCAATAACCTGGAGCAAGCATGGAGAGGCAGAGCTGAGAGTTGTGTGCGGTCACCCACGTAACCAACACAAGTGTCCAACCTGAACATCTCTAGCAGGTATCAGGAGCACCACGCTAATGAAATTGTTCGGTAACTTGCATGGCAGGTTCCTTGAACATAAGAAAGAATAAGCTACTAAAACTTTGATTTTTTAAGCATAATATTCATTAAAACATGTCGAGTGTAGAACTAGAATTACTACCTGGATTAAAATGAGAAAGAATCGCACGCAGAAATAATTTTTAAACTAAAAATTTCGGATTAACGTGTGTGCGGGAAACAATCGTTACTAGCAAATAAACTAAATACGAATGCAAGTAAAAATTTGTATAGCGTTTAAAAAATTGTAAATTGTAAATAGATCTCTTGAATAAAAGAAGGTACACCGTAATTAACAGTAAATCGAAGTGTAGGGTAGAGTAAGGATTACTTTGAAATTTCTTGATCACACGGGTAGAAAATTGTAGGAAAGTTTGTTCAGAAAGAGCAGCTTTAATTTGCCGATCTCGGACTCCACCTGACGCTGTAATCAGCAACAACAACATTATGCGAGTGCCAGCATTTTGCTGCCAGCTATGTAGGGCTCAATCACGCTACCCCAGAATCCGTGTTTCAGGCCAGCTCTTATTAATGACCCTCACATTTGCTGCCTAAATCAAGAGGGAAGTCAATTAAGCGGAAGTTCATTTGGAGGAAGCATCTTTCAAATCCCCACGGACGATAAATTTTCTCTGTATGATGAGTACTTCATGTGATGGCATTTTAGACCCATAAGCTCTTTTCTTACTTTAATTTTTTATTGGATGCTACTTTACATTTGCGAATTTACTTTTATCTACATCTATTCTCCTCAAAATTGAATTATTGTCAACAAGACTTGCGAGAACAACACGACATGGAAAAGAGGTCTGACGTACGAGAAGTTTTATAAGAAAGAAATCTAACATTTTTTTGTATGCACCGCGCCTGCAGGACGCTAATTCCTAAAAACCAGCACTGAACAATATATATTTCCGCCAAGGTGTTCTTATATAAAAACATAAGCTTCGCAAAGTTTGCATCGTGTCACAAAATATTAATTTGCACAAGTTTCAATGTGTCTTTCTATGGCAAGATTTGGAACACAATTCTGGACACACGAAAATAGGAACCAACAACATAGACAGGTCATTCTTAGCATACATGGCTGCTATGCAAGCCTCAAAAATACGTTAAAAAGTCATCCGAGTATTCGCTTTAATTGTACAGCAATGATGCTTGTTGCTCTTCAAATGCGTTCAGCCAAGCTCAAATCGTAATTTCGAGTGTCATTACCACAAAAGAATAGTGATTTGTATGTATTCTCGCCAAGTTATTTCATATTTTTCATGCCTTCATTCATTATTATTGAGGTAATATGTTTGTAAGATTGTATAACACAAAAGCCTTTACAGGTGAGCTTCATTTTGAAACTCAATCTGAGCAGCGTCAGACTCGTCTCTGCAGGCCGGTGCCCCGTAATAATACCAGGTCAAGGAAGAAGACTGGAACGACATCGACCGCCCGTGTTCCAGGGAGGCATGACCGAGGTTCGGAGTTCACGAGCAGCCAATAATTGTGTTATCTTCAGTCTGAGGTCCCAAGAAAAAGAGCCGACACGGAGCACTCCCACCGAGCATAATTGACGAATATTAGATCGTACAACTCACAGCGCCTAGCGAAAGCGAAGTAATAGGGAGGAGAGGGGAAAAAATTAGGTTAGGAAAAGAATAAATTAAATCCACCGATCTGAGTGCTCCGAAGGTCAGTTGCTTTTAAAAAAAAACTTTTAGGAACAGAAAAAAAATTCCTACCTTTTGTAGTTTCGTCGAAAGACATACATACATATATCAATTATAATAAAAAATTCAATTATAGCATTAAATAAGGAAATTCCTCAAAGGTACAGCAAACTTGCGAGGGAAATTTCCCAGCAAAGCTCGTGCACGTTCACTGAGTATAATTGAAGGTGAACTCGGCCCTTACAATCTTGCTGTTCAAATTTTTAGTGTCGCAAGGCTGGCCATATTTGCACATGAGAGTTTTACCAGGCTGAGCATGTCAATGCTTTCGAACAGACAGCAATGTTAATAACCAGAGGACCACGGAGAAAAAATTCAATTTACCAGGTTCGAAGTTAGTCTTGGAAAATGTAGCATTTTATAGCACCAGAACACAGAAACACAAAAATACAATTAGAGCAGCGACAAAAATATGAGTTTTAACTACACAACACGGTCTGTAAAGCATCGTGAAAGAAATTATGTTCCGACAATGCATACATAAGAAACACAAAACTTTAACACAGTCTGAAGGTTATCGAAAGGACAATAAACCTAACCATCACGAATGCAATCTTACGGGTTCATCATCCGACTTAGAATTACATAAAATCACGACAAATACTACGTTTACGAAGATCAGCCACAGGAAGGCAAAATGTTAAGTACACAGTAGGCACTGAATGATGAGGAGAAAACTCTGCATCACAGCTCAAAAGTTCATTGCGATCACGTGTGAAGAGTCGCAGAAATACTCATCAAGACCCAGAGACCAGTAGTTGACCGAGTAGTTGGAGAATTGGAGGGCAGAACTTGATGGCGGCGCGGTCCATTATCGAGAATTTCTCATCACTCTCCCTAACTGCAGGCCTTCATCACTCTTCCTCACTGCAGGCCGTCATCGGTCTTCACAGCAGTGCACAACTTTGGTAACAGTTTGAGGAGCGCTAGCCACATCGTCGGGTTCAGTGAGGCCCCTGAAGGATCATTCAGGGTAAATGTACTGGAAAACACTGCTCCCGCCAGTTGTGCTGCGTAAGGGGCATCTCGGTTTTCTCATAATTGAGATGAACTAAAGGAACGGGAAGATTATTCAACCGGTACGTGGAAGATATTTTTCTCCTAAGGGTGTAATTTTTTCTGTGAGTAAATTTCACGGTTTTTTATTTATTACAATTTAGTTTTCTTGCTTTTTACTTACATTAAGCCCCAAGGAGTCATGAGTTGGAGTGTCTGCCTTCCTCAATAAATTGCATCACACATGCATCATTGAGTCGCTCATAAATCTTATGATGTCGTAAACTGCACTGATACATTGGCTGGACCAAAAATATTTCCCTTAAGAAGTAATTATCTTGTGTTTTACACTCTATCGTCACTCATGCGTTAATTATCTTAATTTATGACTATCTTTGGTAGCCTAATCAATGACTCCATTAAATCTGATAATAAATCAAAGGTTGAAGACTCAATTTTTTGATTTATTTCAGAACAATTTGGAGTAAACATGACGTTCAAATACAATTATTTCTCACAATTTATTATCCAGTGTGTTTAACCCTTCTCTACTTCACAGACATCTCTCTTGTATTTCTAGCAGCACTTCTTTAGAACCTTACATATATACACTGTATATGTATGTACATATATACGTACACAATTAAGTAATATGTGTGTATTCATCATTGAGAGTCTGGTCCTTATAACATTTCCGGTTTTATTTAGAAAATCATGTTATCAATGGCGCCTATCATTGAGTTAATCTTGTGGCATTCAAGATAAAAAGCACGACTGTGTCACGAATTTCTTATCGTACGTAATGTGACACCAAACTTGAGGTTTAGTTATTCATTTTTTAATTCTTTTTGAGAGCTGATTTACTTAGTCGCCCTCAAAAAATATGCATTACTAAATCAATGAAACTATTTTTGTACTTTTGAGCAAAATTTGTTTTATTCATAAACATTTATTAAGTATTAAATAAAAATGATAAATAACTCCTTTAATAGAAAAAACTGTAATATATCATTCATTCGGAATACATAATTGGAATAAATCATTGTTACTACATTGAAATAAACTTCATATAAAATTAAAAACACAACGATCGAAACATGAATAGACAGACGAAACCAAAGAGACGCTAGACGTGAGTGCGTGGACACATTAATGTTGAAAGAGACGTGAGTGCGTGGACACATTAATGGTAAAAGAGACGTGAGTGCGTGGACACATTGATGTTGAAAGAGACGTGAGTGAACAAGCACATGCAGGAGAGCCCTGACTGGAGGATGGCGTGACTGGAACACGACGACACGGACAGAGATAAACTCAGGTGTGCGCTAATTCTCGCAATTACGAAACAAATGACGGCACTGCACGGCTTCTGTTCATGTCAGCTCGCCAGCAACGACCTCTGAGGCAAGAAAATGCGAATGCATTTCGTCATCAAAAGTAGCAGAAAATTCGGCTTTCGTGGCAGATCATTCATTCATGATTCTTGAGAAATAGAGGTAATGATCGGCAAAAGGGTGGTCTGCGCGCGAGCAGTAACATGATAACAGGACTTATTATCCAAGTAGAAAGACAGAATTATGGTACGAAGTAAGTAACTTAATACATTACTTGGAGCACTTCTCGGAAAATTAGGCTTTAACGTACAATAAAGCTTCCCTAGTACAAGGAAGAGAGTTTAAAAGATGTACACATGATAGATTTCTGGCCTATTAGAGATTATACAGTACACAGTAACAAGAAGATTATACAAAATGACGTCCTGAGCATACAAGTAATTACTTTACCCAATTAGCGTACTATTACACAAAATATTTCCTGGTGCTTGAATCTGATGGTTAAAGTCATTAAAATGCAGAAGTAAGAACAAAGTATTCCACAGAAGACGCACAACTAAGCACGATGCACGAACCCCCGCCGAGTTAAAGACGCACTTCACGGCTAACAAGTGTAAAATGAAAAGTCTTCGAAAGAATCATGACACAACAAAGCCTCTTTATGGAAGACCACCTCGCGGGTAGCATTAGGTAAATAATGTTGCTGCTTATCACGGCATGATCTGCGGGAGCTGATATTGACACCCTGTATATGGGCTTACGAGTATCTATAATACAAACAATCTCCCGCCGTCACAAATAACAACATCGAGATTGATGAGCTTGATGATCCCCCCGAGTGCTCCACCAGCAACACTCGTCATCTGTGTTCTAGCAGAGCTCAGGCAGCGGAAGTATGTGCACACAATGGATGTAGGTTTCCTCGCTTTTAACCTAAACATCTTGCAGAGATTGACGTTGCCATCTAATGAGCTAGCTCTGTACGCATTAAATAGCTAATTGGAAATACGGTAGTTCTTGCTAAACTGTTTTTTGTTAAAATATTGAAGTATGTACGTGTACGTGCTTTGAACATAGCAAGAAAAACTGAAAAGCGAGAGAGTTGAGATAAAAGTTACGTACTGGAATACTTTTTTTACATGTTGCCTAAATGTTGTACGTGTTTATGATATTGTAGTTTGTCCTCTCCGACAATTTTATTTGATTGAGATAATTAATGATCAATCGATGTATTGCATCGAAATTAGCCCTGTGTATATTCAACATAATCAAAATAAGCTCCCAAACAATCATAACAAGTACATACTTCCTCGCCAGCAGTCCTCGTCTACATCGCTCAACACATCACCAAATTTCAGGCGTATGCCGTCAGGATACAAATGGAAGCTGTGTTTGAGGAAGGATCTAGGCATCGACCGCCCATATATTCATAAGGAACTGTTACCAGCCAGGCCAAATCTACTAATGGATTCTTTCAGCCACCATTCATGATATCGGCTCGCTCGAACACCTACTGAGGGACAGAACAGATGATGGAGAGTGAGGGAAACTCAACAAATGGATTCCCTTTTCTCGAACAAAATACATCGAACATTTTTGTTGATGTTGAACGGCGTAAGAAATTCATGAAAATATTAACTTGGTTCAAAATAAAGAAACGTGTTTCCATAGGAGCAAATCCAACACATGATGTGCTCTCTAAACATTTATAAATTGCAGCCAAATAAATTATTCTTTGAAAAATCAATATCATTTAAACACACACACTTGCTATAAAATAGACGCGCTCAAACATTGATGGTAATATAAGTGGAAAATATGTTTTCTTATCACACACGACAGGAACATAAATAACAAAATCACAACTGCTTGTAATAATCTTCAGGAGAACAAACAGTAAAGTCAATGATCTTACAACGGTTCACAAACTCACAAGCAGTTCAGAAACTCAGCACGTGAAGACCTGAAATACTCAGTGCATCATTTGCTGACAAGAGTTTGTTAACAAACCTATTTGTTTTTTCTCCCAGCGCTGATACGTCGCCTTAGAGCAAAAACGTTGTTCATTGCAAGTAATATTTCAACTGCTTACAATCGAATCATGGGAGGTCACACATCAATCATAATAAGCTTCACGAGCACACACGATCGTTGAGCTACTGTGCTAGAAATTCTACAGTAAGTATGAGCAGAGATGAGTGAGCCAGCGCTGTAGGGCGTGTTTGTTCAGTCAGACGAAGTCATCGCACCATTTGCAGTGTGTTGGTGCAAAAACAGGCAGTGTTTCTTCAGACACGTGTTGTATGCTACCTCAAGACAGTGAATAGTGAAGTCACAGCTCAAAGAAACGGTATTTTGGCAAGCAGGAATACATATAAGTATTCATAGCTGAGAGTAGGCATTAGTTATTAAACTTTTTCAATTAGTCTTCCGATATTGTGCGATTCAAGTCTTAAGCGTTTCAGTGCAAAAGCAAATCATGTTGTTCAATATAAATTTTTATAAAATAATGAGATATTATCAAATATCTCTGCCATATTCCGAAACTGAAAAACCCTCGAGTTCGCTGAACCGAAAATCCTAATTCTAATTATTTCTTCAGCTGAGTTAGAAATTATACTTCTTCAAAATGTTAGTGAAGGCTTTTTCTGACTTTCTCGCGTGAGTTCAAAGACACAAGAAAATGCAACCACACGCAAATAACGACGGTAGCTCAACGAACACAACCGAGTCCCCCAACCAAGTTCAATTCACATTGAACGCACCCAGCACAATCAAATCTTGGAAATATAGTAAATGTGCCGTTTCATGTTTTCATTAACAGTCAGTTTCTCAAAAAAACCCTAATCCAATCATTTCGAAGCTACACATTCAAATATATTACTGCAATCTAATATAGATTTATTGACCTTATGTTTCACTAAAAGCAAGTTGGAGAGTAATTCTATGAAGCGTACCTCATGATTCAACTAATCAGGAGAATTCAAGTTTTGAAAGAATCGTTCCGTAAGCCCGTAAAATTTTAACTCCTTCAACCGTTAATTATTTGTAAACGCAGTGTAGTGTTTGCCTCCACATAGCAACAAGGATTTTGTAGGCCCTGCAAAACTGGCTTCTATGTAACGTCAATGCAACCTAGTGGTGCCGGGTCCGGCATCCTCAGCTGCATCACGCTATAGTTCTGACCAGCTCACATCCAGCACTCGGATACGCTGAATCCAGCACCTCCAGTCACAGCACCAGTGTGTAGTTCAGACCAGTTAGGATTCACGTGCCAAATTCTCAGCAAGAAATTTAGAGATACACACACACACGAAGTTATGCCCAAAGGTTATGCGAGACTGATGAAGCAGTTTTTTCTTCTAAAACATGTTGGTTCGTAAGAGTGAGTAGACGTTTAATTTGTTTTAAATGGTATGGCATCTGATCTGAACATTTGTTTCAATATCTCTATTTAATTTGAGACTAAAATATAAGTTGTGGGATACTAGCCTAACATTTTGTTTTAATTAAAATCTAGTTTTAATGGAGTGAGTAGAATCTGCTTATCCACATGAATGCTATATATTATATTAGCAAAGTTTGATAGACATTCCCACTTTTTTAACCTTACATAGAATGTATCTTTTTTCGTTGTTTTACATTTCTAGCACGACGAGGATAAAGATTACGCATGAGAAGTGAACTCTACTTCGTTGGTGTCTGTGTTGGTCACTAAACCAACAAGCAGCTGTGTAGCATTTCGCACCCACTGAATTATCCCTATAAACAGCAGCGCAGTAAGTCAATGTTTTCAACAGGCTAATGCAATCTCTTACGGAAACACAGTATGAAAAACGTAGTCGTATACTACGTC
Source organism: Trinorchestia longiramus (assembly GCA_006783055.1). Lineage (NCBI taxonomy): Eukaryota > Metazoa > Arthropoda > Malacostraca > Amphipoda > Talitridae > Trinorchestia > Trinorchestia longiramus. Next base: position 520,361 of record VCRD01000070.1, on the reverse strand, counting down.
ACCTCAGACAATCGGGAGTCTGATTGTATTTGGTCAGACGCTGAAATGGGCATTGAAGGCACGTCTAAAGCTCGGAGTTCATGTCCTAAAATTCTCCGGAGTACAATTCGATAGCGCCATTAATGGCTCCTTGTGTTTTCGAAGCAAACAACAAAGAGATCAATTTTCAGCAGTCAATGCTATAGCTTAAGATGACGCTGGGCACACAGCACAATATTGACTTCGATACCCCGAACACAGGGTCAGTCACACTAACATAAAATATATGAAATGCATAGCAATGTGCTAAACGAAAACTGCGAATCTCTATTGCAAAAATCGTTTGAGGTCTTTTAATACATGAGTGTTAAAGTAATTTCGATTTTGTGTTTACGTAGAAAAGATTAATTTCTACGATTAATTGAAAAGATTAATTGAACAAAAAGATTAATTGAAACATAAGGTCAGCTGGAGCGTTAATTGAAAGAGGCACGCAATACACTAAACCACGTCGAAGAATACCTGACAAACCAATAACGGTATTAAAAATTTAGATCTACCAGATAATGATTAATTGAAAAATTATTTTGATAAAGCACAATCAAGGCGGGCATCACTTTGATGAAAGCGTACGGGAGTAAAAAAATACATTTCTAATAACGTCATGAGAGACTAGGGGAACAGCCGAGCTTGGCTCTGAGGACGAGGAAAGAAAAGAAAGAACCCAGGCTGCTTCATCACAACTCAGGTGACGGGTAATTGCAGGTCTGCGTCTCCTGCAGGACTGCCTTGGCAGTCGCCCGCCTTCAAAAACCGAAAGCGAAAATAGAACAATGATGATTTAATCCTGATTTTGAAATTATCAAAGGACACCGCGCCAGATATAATGTCAGAGCAGACATGAAGGAAAAAAATAAAGGTTTGATCAACGAAAAGATTTGCGTAGCGTGACGTTACATCGTGCATGCGAACTTCAACTCCAGGGCAAGCGGAGATTTTTTAATATTCTTGAATATTTTCGACTGACCTTCACTTGTTCACGTTAAGAAAACTTTGCAAGTATTCGAATTCTTCAGAAGTAATTCGAAAAAAATCACTTCATGAAGAATCAATCCTGATGTATTCCTTGACAATGAAAACATTCATAACGCTGACTTTTTTTGGACTAGCTACATTTGTTTCACAAATTACAAGTCTACTTCATAAGTTCATACGGAAAACATGAGCGTGAATTGTTGCAAATAAATATGCAACGTAAGTTGGCAGATTTTGAATTCTTGTCCTCCACACCAACAAAAATACATTTGTGTGCGCTAAAAATTAATTTTGCCCCATATTACGGCAGTGAACTATCGGAACAAAATAACTAACAAATAATTTATCTGAAACCTGAGCATCCTCTCCAGATGTTAGCGTAAAGAATTGAAAATCCGATCGCACTGCATGTGTGGTATATCACAATAAAATTGATTTATTGAATTAATTTATTTACTTGCCAAAAAGGCATTTTTCAAGAACTAAACTAATTTAAATGTAATGAAATAGAAGATAATTGAACAATGGTCACATATAAGAACAATGTCGCATCGTTTCACGACTTCCCGCATCTGATGCTCGTGATAGGACGGCTCTCTAGAGAGTAGGAGACGAGTGACTCTCAAGTGAAGCTTACTTTAGCAACACCACAGGGAAAGAAGTTCTAATTTCACATTATAGTTACATAACACATGAACTAGTAAGATATCGGTTGTCATATCCGTCTGGGAGATTCATCAGAAAACGATAATGAGGATGAAATTGAATGGGTATAGATCACAAAATTCATTTCATCATTTTATATAAGATGAGCTACTCTGACATTTTCTTTTCTAGAGCCGAAGAATAGCTAATAATTAGCGCTCTTTGAAAGGGAGAATAACAATCCATTCGCTCAGACCCGTCATCTGTACACTCCATGTCACAGAACAAAAGCCCCTAGAAAGTACTCGCGTCAGGTTTTGTAGTTTGCGTCTGCCATGAGCTTTGCGGGGCTAGACTCTTTGTATTGTCCTGGAGTCTGTGCCTTAGGACTGCGCTATCAAAACGACTTAGGAAAAGCAATAATGACAATAAAACTGCACCAATGAATACTAATATTTAAAGAAAAACAAGAAACATCGCTGTAGCACAACGCTTCTGGCGTTTAATTTTTCAATGTACAGTGGAACCTAAATTTTTGTGATTGATCTGTTCAAAAAAGTTTGCCGAAAATTGAATGTACGAAAAGTGAAGCAATATCTCCCACTAGAAATCATTTAAACCTTATAAATCAGTTTCAAACATCTAAAACTATTAACAACAAAGAATTATAGTTACCTAATTTCAAAGGAAAAAATGAAAGTGAAATATCTAGTTAAGGTTGACCTTAATTCCTACTCAGGTCTCAAACAAGGGAATAGTACACATCATGAACGAGCTTTGATTTCTCAACAGTCACTATAAACGTCCTGCAAGTATGTTCAAGTGTATATAACTTTAGGAAAATTTCAGAAATATTCAATTATATAGATCTTATTTCGGATTATTCATGTGCGACACTGAAACACAACGAGATCGGACCATTTCAGTTGATTATTCCCAGAAGTGATGAACCTTGACATGTTTTACCAGAAAAAAAGCAAAATTACCGTATTTTGTGCATGACTTTACAGACTGACACATTGAAGGGAACTGAACTTGGTTGAGCAACGTAAAATCTCTTCATTTACGACACCTTCTAGAACACGTTGATGAATGTTGTGAAGAATTTGTTCATGCTGGCGAGAAGATAAAGCGTTGAGGCGCGCAGGGATCGTTAATCAGGCCCTGCTGATGATCATCAGTTCGGCAAACGCAATCAGGCCAAGTTGAAGCCTAGGGGAATTTTTTAGATACTTTTCCCTGCTTCCGAGAGAAGGAAGACCGCACACTCGGCAGCTTTATTTTTAGCGAGACTCTGCCTAGGGTCGCAATCAGGCAACAAGTTAGGCCTTCTGTATCGGCTACAGCACAAATTACGAGAGCAGATCCAGAAGCGTACAGAAAAAAGAAAAAGCGCAGGCCATCAAGCCAAAACTGAAAAGTTTCACATTTTTACAACGACGGTGGATACTTTCAGCACGTTGTAATAATTGAAAGCCTCAAAACAAAAACAAAAAACAATGAAAGCATAATTTTGCGTTCCACGGTACAAAAGAAAATAGTGCTTTGCTCATATCACAAGATCGGTCGGACTAATCTATCAGACCAAAATTTGAACATCCGTACTTGAATTCTCTTCAACAGACAATCGATGTTTTAAAGTGATAAGAGCTGTTTGTGTAATTATATGATTTTATTTTATTGCTCGTTTATTTTCAGAGAGTGCAATTAAGGCACCCTACTTCAAAGGAAGACCTTTAAAATATTTTATCCTAAACTTTGAGTTTCTTCAGTTTCTACGTAATGACTCGTGGATGCTGACAAGGGCACGTCAACATAAACGAGTAATTCTTGAAAAAACAACAAAACTATGAACATTTTAGTGGTAGAAACAGAAATCCCATAAAGTCTGAATATGAGTTGCAGCACCAATGGAGTTAGTAAGATATGTACCTTAAGAGCAATAAAATGAAATGGAATTTTTCTTCTATTTGACGGCGAATAGCCAGCAAATGACTCAAAAATTGTAAACAATCCGATGCACAGAGTATTTAATCGTCCAAATACATCCTCCAATACTGTCTTAATTAACATTTTCTTGTTTTGAGCGAACACTTAGTGTACGCCTCTTAAGGAAACGACTAGAAAATTGAATCTCACAAAGAGACATGGAGAGCGATAAGAGTTTAATGCTGGTGTAGAGATGACTTCAGAGGGCAGTATACATTTTCTGAAGCGGATAACAATTGATGAGCACATTTGCCGACCGGGAACTGGGCAGAAGTCGGCGTTCCCTCCAAGCATTACCAGGACTTAAAAATAGGCCAGGAGGATGAGTTCAGATCAGACCTAGTAATTGGATCACAGATAAGCCCAGACTGATGATAAGTAGCCCTCCCTAACACTGGCAGGCGTGGGGCAGTGCTGGCCAACACGATCATGTCATCGATAATGATATTTACGCATGTTCTTATTATTTTTATTCAAAAGAGTATAATGGCGAAGTAGAAGGTTTGGAATTCATCAAATGTTGGAGACAATGTGACAGCGAGTAATGTTTGCCTTGCTCCATGAAACGCCATTATACTGCATTTAAAATGGCGCAACAATGTTTGTTAGTCACATTTCCATCTTATATGTGCATTATTAAGTGTCCAACAATATCTAGTTTATAATAAAGGATATAAAATGCTAAATACACTTGAACGACCGTAACTTCAGAGCCATTTGAGCATATTCTTCGCAACACAAAACGCCGCTTTCACACTCTCAGGCGGCAGCAGCGTTGAGATGTGAACACTGAAAACTGCAGCTTAGACATTTTGTTCGTTATGGTCCTTCAATTTAGTAAAATATGGAAAGTCATGTTGGAAAACGTACATACCTAATATTTAATGTACTCAAGAAATTTAAGAATGTATTCAATGTTCACAGTTTTTTTCTCAAATAGGACAGAGCAGTAAACCTACTGGCGATGTTCGCAGCTGTTGATGAGAAATCGATGTTGCTTCTATGATCCTCTCATGCTGCGGAACGACCACAATTGAAGTTAATTTTCTTTCTATTAGAGCGGCGTGGTATGCTAGACGAAGTAAATTACCTTGCAAAAGTAAGAAATAACACTGGATATACGTGTCATAATTTTTCACGGCTCACCAACGCTGATATGGTCATCCAGAAAATTATTTTTGAATCGCATCAAGCGGAAAACTTTATACGAAAATGAAGTCTACGTTTTCAGTGTCATCACATTTAGCCATATCATACAAAACATGTGAACTTTAACGATTAATCTGAAGATTTTTACTCATTTGAGGATAATATTTATGTAGCACTTCCATCAATTCTATGAGACAGCACTTGCTTTGCAGCTTATCATCTCAACACATGATCTGATTAGTTTAAAGGAACACGTCTAGCAAGCGATGTCTCAAATATTTACTCCCCTCCGAAATTAAAGAAACTTTACGATCCTTAACAGCCAGCATTATGCAACGATCTCTGTCTACCTTAAGCGTCCCATTAACGGTAATTTCAATCGATAATCGTTCGTTTACAGAAGCATGGGTAAACGTGAAGAAATGTACGAAACTCCGGGGTTGATATTAAACCTAAATAAATCCGGTGTCCAATGAAATGGTCATGAACGAATTACTATGAAATGTCAATGAAATTTTATGAAATGAATGTATTTCCCCATCTGGTTCATAAAATATGAAGATATTGATAGAAAAATAGCAGCGTTTATACGAAGCTACTTTCATAAGTAAATTCAATATACCACACTGTGCAATACCGTACAGAGCAATGCCACACTGTGCAATGCCACACTGTGTAATGCCGCACTTTGCAATACCACACTGTGCAATGCCACACTGTACAATGCCACACTGTGCAATGCCACACTGTGCAATACCACACTGTGCAATACTGCATAGAGCAACGCCACAGTGTGCAATACTACACAGTACAATGCCCCACTGTGGTGCCATGTCGTGCTTTAGCTCTGTTTTTGCTCCTTTCTTCCAAAAAACAAAACATTCTGTGAGCCTCATTCCCTGACGCTGCCCTGTAGCTTTGTTGAGAGGCTGGTGGTCTATATAAGCCTTTTCACTCAGACATGTGGTATATTTTTCTGAAAGCCAATAAAATACTTCGTTACATTCAAGCGGTCACAATGCATACAACCGTTAAATAAATGATCTAATCTAAAACACAATCACTGAACGAAACTGAAAGCATAAAATTTGAAAATTAGCATAATATGACTCATCATCTATACAGTATCATTAAAATCAAGTGAGACAAATTAAGAGTCTGGAATGGAATCTTCTTATGATGTTTGAAGCCAAGCTCACGTCGTGAGACAACCGTTCAACTTTTGCATGACTCACGCAAATTCACTCACGTCTCTCACTTATCTCGACGGAAGTCTAGACTACAAGGCTAGAACTAATGCAGTCAATTCTGTGATCGACAGCTAGAAAAACATTGAAATAGTTGGATACTCACTACATTCAATCCCGATATTTTCGGCTGAGAAGTTATTAAGAAATCAATTTAAAGAAGCCATCTATGGACGCGTCTCCATGGAAACATTAGGGAGGACTGTGCTTCAGTTGAGCAGGTCGATACATTCTATCGATATAATGTCACTTCGCTCGGGATCGATCGTCACAAGATGAACTCAGCAGGAATGTAAATTTGAGCATTTATGGGAGGGAAGCACACAAAAAAGCCAAGTGAGGGCAGCGTTTGAGAGACAGGACTCCGTGAGAAACTTCCCACGCGAGATGTACAGTAGAATGAGCACGTACCACCCGACACAAGCTGTTCAAAATTATTCTTAATTTCATGCTAGAATTTCTACGCAAGCAACCAATTAAAGTCACTGGATGATTATAAAGTGTAATAGAAAACACAATACACGAAGAATCGATGTACTTGTGGATATTTACTACATTTTTTGATAGCGTTCATCTCACAATCAATCTAACTGGCACAAAGAAAAGAGGTAACATAAGAACAATGTTCATTGCAGTATCACTGAGAAATTACGAAGATAGGTGTAAATAAGCGCAGTTTTTTCCCTTACGGCAGTACAATTATCGCACTCTAGAGAAAACTATCGATGACCTAAGTGCTAAAAAATGTGTTCTCACAGCCATGAAGGGGGTCATCACACTGTAAAGAACCTTTTGTTGGCGGAAAGTGATCGATCACTTAAAATCCGTCAATATACCTCAAGAAATAAGCATAAAAGGCTGGATAGTAGCTGGTAACTACAAATAAAAGCATCAATTTCTACCTCTTACGAGAAACCCCTCATAACAGCTTTCAGTACCATTAGAACACTGAGCACAGATTGACATTCAAGCTCTACGACTTTTCTCGGTTTATTAGTGACTTTCTCAAGAACTTCAAACCGCTTGTGTCTTTAAAGAAAAGTCATGGTGAATTGTCGCAATTCGTAATGGAACAGAAGCTAATTTCCTGCGCACAGATGTCTCCCTTGAGGAGCCGGGGTCAAGCTCGGTCAGAGGCCGAGGAGCTGGTGTCGCAATGTAGAGTGAGAGGTGCGATGTTATATGGACGTTATTATCACAATGGGCCTGCGGTTGCAGAACAAATTATCGACCAAGCGGAACAGGTGACAATCGGTGAGTGTAAAAAAGATTGTGGAAAATTGTCGGAAGCTTTTTAGGTATGGCGAAGCGAACATTTGGCATACGTAGGTGATGTGTTGGGACCTCAGGATGAATGTAGCAAATAAATTACTGCGAACTATTGACTCTTGTAACTTCAGCATCACGACGAACTTAGACGTTTCAGAGGAATGCACATATCGACAAAAAATGAATTATGTGGATTTTTTTCCATATCTTTCGTATTCATTGAGAACACAGAAACAAACGTGAAAGTTTCGAGTGGCGTTTTGAGTCACAAATCCTGCTTAAGAAATGAAACAAAATTCAGATAAGTAAGGAATATTTAAGCTATGGGAGTGAGAAAAATACCTTCAATAAGTTTATGTATACAAGTATTAATGATTAATAACTTTGAAACAAAGAAAAACATTGGGAGTAGAAAACTGAATTATACAACTGAGCGGAAGAAATATGATTCATATATTGAACGTAATTCCTCAAACTCGAATGAAAAAGAGACACCAAATGTGAATATTTTCGTTTACATGTCTGCTCCTATCGAGAAATCTCGGTGGCGAAATAAGCACGAGTTCTACTAAGAAACAAGTGTGGACAGACGGACACATTAAGTCTGTTTGTGAAGCCTGGTGCAGATGTGACCAAAGCTTTTAGTTGCGATCTTGCAAGGTAAATACAGTAGCTTTGCCATTACAGATGTCGGAACAGCTGCAACTGCAGCAGATGCACGAGGTTTAAACAAGTTTTTTCAAGCCAGATGTTAAAAATTTACTCACTGTTTAATTATTAGCGCTTGGGTATTCCTAGGAATACTCTTGTCCCTCATTCTCTTATAACTGAAGCAGCTTCAAATGTTACAAAGAAAAATAATTTGTTATAAAACGCTTTCAGTGCACTGCATAGAACCGATCACTCCGTCGTTACAGACTGCAACATGTTGAAGAGGATCAGGTTGGTGGATGTGATTTCGAATACCAAAAAATGAAGACCTGGTGGAGATCCAGTTGATGAAGAGTAGCTCGATTATTATCCAGAGGGCAATCTGTATTGTAAATACTTTTAAAAGGAATTAAATTTTGCATTCGTGCGCGTTAGGACCAGTGATTTTTAAAAATGTATTTCTATTATTATGCGTGCATTACTCTACACATACGAGACCCGTGCTGTCATAAGATGTAAAAAATTCCAGTTTAAAAATTCCCTGAACATATGACCTGAGAAATGAAACCCGCCAAATTTCTGAAAGTCCTTGCGAGATTCAAATCACAATTGGAAACAAATAATTGGCTTAAGTGGCTTAACAGAGTTTATAATTGTAGAAAGTTGTAGAAGCAAGTGAACTAAGCGACCACTGAACATCACCGAGCTCAGGCGGACGACAGGAAATGAAGGAAGGAAACAAATACACCGTGTTGTGCAGAGTGTACAGTTGGTGGTGTGTGTTGTGCAGAGTGTACAGTTGGTGGTGTGTGTTCTGCAGAGTGTACAATTGGTGGTATACGAACAGTTGAAAATGCGAGTGGTACTACTGTACGTATGGAGGTACGGCCCTAGAGTTCAAACATGCTATACATACAATCCGTGAAGAAATGTAACTATATTTTAAGAGAAAAATTGTACCAAAAATTAAAAAAAAGTTACTTTGTAAGTATTTACCGGCGTGGACCATGGCGAGACTAATCATAGACTGAAAAAATCCTTTCATTGAAATAGAGTTCATTGGCTAAAATTTAAACGGCAATTTAAATGCTAATCTAATAAAATTCTGTGAGAACGACCGTTAAGCTTTCTTGTCTCTTCAGAACTCAACACATAAACCTCCTAAAAAACGTAATCAGGGAGTCTCAAGAGATTTCTCTCGTGTCTGCAGAGTTTAAAGAGAAGTGGGATGCAGAGTGCAGCTAAAGAGACGACATCGCGTAGAGAGTACGTGGAGGCGGCAATAATATGAAGGCCTGCATAAGACGACATCGCGTGGAGGCGGCAAGAATATGAGAGCCTGCATACGACGACATCGCGTGGAGGCGGCAAGAATATGAGAGCCTGCATAAGAATACGGGCGCAGTGAGAGTAAGCTCCTCACATAAGCCGATCATACGCTCATCTTGCAATGCAGAGACCAGTTCCTCTAGGAGCATAACAAAGAACTTTGTAATCACAGCGACACCACGCTCAGGCGCACACAATCTTTCACTGAGCATGATTGTTAGTAAATATTTTATTGAAGTGTGTCACATGCCATTAAATTGTATTCTATAATTGCAAGGAGACGAAGAGTGGTGACGTGTGCCTTACAATATTGTGCGAGAAAAACACTAAGTATGAGGGACGTCAAAATAAAAAAATGACAAGGAGAGTACAACCAATTCAACGAAATACATATTGATGCATAGTATGCCTATTGGCATTCATAGAGACGATATAGTGGTAATGGTCTTTGAGAACGCTCTACACTAAGAAAAATTAGAACTTTTCACTGCATATGTGATCAAGATTTCAAGGTATAGTTTGCACAACAAAAATTGCCTTTGTGTCAAACTGCGCCGTATTTTGAATTTCATTGAATTGACTAGTAGAACGATGTATATTCAGTTGGAAAGCTGTTACTTTCCAGTACATGAGAGATTTTGTTAGGAGGCAAATAACTTGGCTGCAATTGTCACTATACTTTAAAGCGAGGACAAGGTGTAAAGATCATGGTGGAAATCTGACGGAAAATAATTTGAACAGAACACGTCGTGTTCGAGGAAATGAAAACCTAAATTAGTGCGCATAAAGAAGAGTTTAGCAGATTTCCTAATGAACATAATTTACTAAGTGGTGTACATTTTGTTTCATTCAATGGAAATAATCGTAATCAAAAACCCAGACGAGGTGAGACTGCAGTCACGAAACAGACTAAGTGCGTCATAGGTACAGAGCTATGAAATACACTAATACCTAACTTGTTAAAGAACTAGCGACCTGAGTGTAGGTCATATTCTTTGAATACAACATTGAATATATGTGGAAAAAATGACTCATACGCGTAACTGTGAAAATAAATACATAACGAACAGTAGCAGAATGAGTCAAAAACGAGACTAAAATGCAGAAAAAATAAAATCAACGATGTCCTCACCTGGTGTCTGGCAGGACCCACAATTGCATCAGCATCATACCTACAAGGAGAAAATAAATCATTTTCACAAAAAATCTCATCTCAAAAAATTCAGTCAAATAAAATATCGTAGACCACGCTTCAAAAATCAAATAGGAAGTATTTGGTTATATGGAATTTTAAAATATACGCACGAATTTATCACATTTTACTTCAACTGAACGCCTTTGAGCCACGCCTTGTTCATAGTGTATCTTTTCCTATTCTTTTTAAACATGAATACTTTAAATAGTCAATAGATCTATAGAAATGACCTACAAGTTGTTATCCAACATGCAGAATAAGAGCTTGAGATTTGCTAGAAATTTTTTAGTCGTCTTTCAGGCTTCAGTTAACCGGCAACGTTCATAATAATCATTAACCATGCATCATAAAATTTTCAAGCTCATTGTGTTCATCAAGATTCTACCTGACTTATGGAACTCATAAAACAATTTTAGAAATTCGAGTTCGGAATTCAGATATCAAAATTTTGACTCGACGTGAAGAAAGTTGCGGACGTTGGACAAGAATTGCTTCTCAACAGTGTACATACATCAATCCTCAGTTATATAGCAAGTATATTCATCATGCATTTTGAGAAAGCATATCACTTTTTACAGCCGTGCCATTTCCAGCAGTATGCAATAGTATCGTATGGTAACTTGTCTCCAGCAGTCATGCACGATGTGATCACAGCCAAATGGTTTCATATACATTATTATAGTAACTAATTTCAGAAAGTAACATTACATCCTGATGAGGTTAAATCACTTGTGTTTGCCAGTCATGAAAGAAAAGAATGATGGGATTGCTCGGAAGCGTTGTTGTGTTTATTGGTCGGTCATGTTTAAGGCCAGGTGAGTGCTTTTGAGTCTGTAGCTTGGGCTGCAGAACCCCAAGTTCCAAGTAAGGCAGGCAGATTGCGATACCAGATATAACTTAAGATTAGTTGATTTCTTATAACACATCACATATTTAATACAACGATCAAGATCAGTTCAACGAATTCAATCCTGCAAAAAAATACGAGACGAAGGTGGGCAATGAAATTAGCGAGGTTTCTGCAGTCGTGGGACTGACAGCAGCGCCGTGGAGCAGCAGCAGACAACCATGAGAGAGCGTGGGAGATGCTGCACACGACCACCCGCCTAGTGAAGTGTTGTGGTTGTGGAGTGTTGTGGTTGTGGAGTGTTGTGGTTGTGGAGTGTTGTGGTTGTGGAGTGTTGTAGTAAAGTGGTAGAACAAGTTTACAAAAACACAAAACTTAGAAAATATCCTTTACTATTCAACCAATCCGTATTTCGTGGTAGCAAACTTCTCTTAAGGTTATCCGATAAGAAAAAACCGTAGAAATCAATTGTAACCCCTTAGAAATGAAACAATTCAATACCAAAAATAAAGGTTACCCAAATAAAGCTGCAGAACCAGTTCCACTTTACAAAGTACTTCTTACTTTCTCGCTGGAAACCACGGAATACCAATGCATTTAGACAAGTTAGAGGAGTAAATACAATCTCGGAGTAAACAGAGCAAGAACTCATTAGCGTCCTTTACGTCGTCCTACGCAATAATCAGCGCATCAAAGGATGTTTTATGACCGTGAAATAACTTGCTGAAGAGGAGCAGGGCCCGTGATGATGTGAGAGCGATTAAAGACCAAGATGTTAGCACAAAAACAACATGAAAGTAACTGTGCTGTGCTGTTGAATAACGTGTTTCCAGACAGTTACATCCTTGCTTTCATTGTAAGCAAGCAACTGCAGCGCAAAAGGTTGTAAAATGTCTGTGCCGTACTTCGTGAGCGTTGAAACACCCACAATATAAATGTCCTCAGCTCTTTGTTCTCAAGCAGTAAGAAAACAAACCGTATGAAACTGTAAGCAAGGAACGGTAAAATTTGTTCCATCTACCAACAAACAAAACTACATAACCCCTGCAAAATAAACCTATTAAGTTTGTCATTCTTTTAAAAGTTCACTCCTTATTTCCTGCCAACCTATATATGTATAGTTCACCAATTACGAACAATGATTGTTTTGCATGAGGCCTTTGAAAGAAAAACAAGAATTTGCCGTTCGTTTTCGTCAAAATACTTAAAAATGCCTTCAGAAAATACGAAAAGCCAATAAACTTGACATTTAAGGCAAATACCTTAACCTAAATTTTAAACATTAATTTCCGTATAAATAGAAATTACACCTTTGCATTTCCGTATTTTCTTGAAAAATGAAGCATCACGTAATCAAACTCAATTTTACTGCATTACCTCGGAATAACTATCTTTGTTGTTAATTCTTATACCGACATCAACTAAAATTAATTTGCAGGTGTTGAGTCGAACTAACAGTTACTGTGAATGAACAACTCATATCAAGATTCACTTTACACTAGCAAACTTTTTTGATGACTTTAATGTATACAGAGACTAAATATCAACACTGATAACCATTTAATTTCAAGGACATTCACATAGGAGCGTTGGTATGATAGTTCATTGGATGCCAGTTTCAACATGCCGGCGCGTTTTGAAAGTTGGTAGTCATCGTAATTCTGGTATTAAACTCAAACGCAGTACTTCTTGTGCTGCAACTGTCATGAGGTCAGTGAAGATTGAATTTATTCATTGTAACCGGTAGACTTATGACTCTAATCGAGAATATTTGCACCTGCACTTCTCTTCCATTGAGAACTGATGTCACTTATACCAATAATATCTCGTTTGTGTTAAAGCAAAATTAATAATTGAATTTTCATTTAATATCAAATTTACATAAGGCATACAAAATTAGGACGATGATCAGTATGTCTGGGAGTCGAGGATATCTTACCAACATTGTGTATGTACAACTCAAGGCAGCGTTCTCGGTATGGATCACATCATCACCATTTCCTGAGTGACACTCTATCACGAACGTATGAACGAAATGGTTGGTGTAGCATCTAACTAATAGTTTCAAGTGATAGAGGCATAGTTTTCAATGTCTACAATATGTAATCCAACACTCCAGGTTGTAATTCGCGAACAGGAGCTTCTCTAACGACGTGGGTGCTAAGGAGGCAGTCTTCCAACAAAAATGTCGTCTACAGTTTCAAAACATGTGACCAGAATTTCCAAACTGTTGCAGTATTCATAAAACGCTGTACTATTTCAAATTCTGTTAATCAACGGTAAAGAATTCCGATACTTAAAACTATTTATATGAAGACATTCTAAGCAGTTTATTTTCATATTGAAGGATTGACATCAATTAACATACCAAAAATTCCATTACATCTTTATTCATATTTCTTGCGATTCTATTTTTCTGCATTCTTATCTTTGCAGTGAATGACAGAAAGGTTTACTTTCTGCAAAAAACACAAGATGTTCATAGTTTGTAGGATGCGTTGCCATGCGGTTCATTTGTTACTACTTTTTCCTCCGTGTGCTTACTATGATTTATATAAAATTGATAAAACAGCAAATCAATAAGTAAAACAATCATAAAATTCAATAAAGAATTTTCATATACTTTCAGAGTAAAAAGGATGATAAAAGTAATGATGGACTACCGTACTTTCGTATCACAATGCAACAGACGTTACCCAAGAATCGATAGCTCAGTTACTACCGGAAGCCAAAAATAAAGGCTGTGTTTATGCTTGGTAGGCCGCTGTAATTAACCGAGTGATAAGACATCAAGTCACATATTTAGGAGAATGAAATTGAAAGAACACAACTGTTTACCAATCAAAGCAGAAATTATGACTCACAGTCTCAGTTTTTATGTTCATGATTGAAAACGAGCATGAATAATGGTCCATTATACAGTTACAAAAACTGTTAAAAATTAGTTGAATCTTTTGAGAAAACTATGACTAATATTTCCGTGAAATTGACACAAAATTTTGCGAAAATTTAATGCCGTTCCTCGGAGAAAGTCAGATCAATTCTTAAAACTAAATTTAAATCTGACAACGATTTTTATGAATTTCTTGTGAAATGACACTCAAAGTGCAGTATGTGGGATACTCCAAGAAAATCTTCGTTCTCGTCGTGGCGAAGTTGGTAGCAAAGTTAAGCCATGTCTCCATGAACAACATCCCTGGAATAATGCGAACATCTCGTTGATTTGTTTACAGGCTTATATTGCGAGCCAAGGGGTCGGAACAATAAGAGTGAGGGGACCTGATAAGAGACTTACGAGTAACAAAAGCCGCTCTCAAAGCCAGGTAACCAGGGCAGCAGGGAGTCCCAGGTGCTCACAAAATATAAGACACAATATTTAGCGTCGTTCACTGAGGTTAGTAGACCACTTGAAATATATTAATGTGATACTATGACACACGTACAAAATAAATGAATTTTTTTATTTTCTGGCTGTGATACTGAAATAACTTATATCATCTCAGCAGATCCTCTCCTTTAGAAAAACCTTGCAAGATCCTGCAAAATCAGAGGAAATTTATCGCTATTTAGGTCCAAATATGATATTACTGTGAAAGCGCGTACCTCAGTCCTGACAGAATTTAGCGGACTAGATTGGCGTGAGAGTTTGCGAAATAATCTCGGGAAATGTTAGGTCAATTGTTCAAGTGGCTTCAAGTTCATATTTCTGAAAGACCAACAGAGATACATTTGTGACGTCAGAGACCAAGAAAACGAATTGCAACAGGTGCAGTAATATTGTGCTTCAAATCTAATTAAAATGCTGTTAGTACTAATTTAGAACTTCAACCTTAATATTAAGAGCCCACATTGGCAGCAAAAGTAACTTAAGGCGTGAAAAATCTGCTTTGAAAATGCTGGGTCTTAGGAAAATTAAGAAATTGAGTCACAATCATAAGATATAGGCTACATAAAGGTACAAAAATACTGCTTTGTATGATACTGAAAATGATTACTCGTGTGTATTTGTAAACAAAGGCCCTAATTCAACAGCTTAATGAATTTACTTGAGTCATAGATGAGCTATAATCTTCTCGTGTAATAAAGAATAATTTTTAGGCATTGAATGAAAATTCTCTGCTACAGAATATCATGAAAACATAACTTTATAAATTCAAATTGTTACTATCATTCTTTCTTAGCTTACTCCCTTCTGCGATCAGCTCAAGATTCTTGTAATGTTCCAATACTACAACTGTAAAAGCAACTATGAAATACATGAACGGTAGAACAGGGTCGCATAATAACCATATCCATGCCAGCATTGACATCGTATGCCGCATCTTAGGCCTGAATCAGGTCAAAAAAATTGCACTAACATACTGAGTCTCATTTGTCGTAGAACCTTCCGCGAGCAAGGCAAACTCTTGCACATTCCTTTTCATCTACAGTAGTCAGGATGGCAATAATATTCGAGCAAATATTCGGTAAAAATGAAAGTCGTCTTTATTTTTTGGACGAAGAAAACGAAGAAGAAGGAGAGACCGAGTAACCTTTTGTCCCGTGAAGCTTTTGTGTTCGAGAAGAGTCTCGCTAATGTCCAACACTGACTCAAGGGCTCAGTCGGAGGAGGAGAAGAAGAAGGAAGTTTGCCGTGCTCCAGACCTGTGCATCTAGACAACTTTTCGCCTCGGCCTAAAGCTCAGGCCACATTTTGCAGCCAAGTTGCGCAATCAATAACCGATGAAAAAAATTATCACACACACGCCAAGCAACCAAATAAAAATTCGTCATCGTTTTGCTGTTATGTTTAACTCGAGTTGAATAATATGAAGAAGTTCACTCAGTGTCAGGCCTGTGCATCCTGACGACTTCCCGCCTCGGTCTGAAAGTGACACCAGATTTTCCCACCAAATTGCGTCATCAATAACCGCTCACAGTACACATAAGACAGCTGTAATAGCAATTAACTTGAAAACCCTTTTTAATATTCATAATATTCATGAAAATATTAAAAATTAAGACGTTGCGATGAACTTGAGAAGGAATTGGGTTTACAACAAAGAGTAGCACTGACGGTCATTTCAGAATTTCACCAATACCTCAAAAAAAGTTCGTATTAAACGCTTTTTTGAACAAGCGCTTTTTTGAGCATCATAAGGACCTTACAAGAATACACTTTGATAGACTTCTTACAACACTATTTACATATACAATACTTGATTTTCTATAGTTTTCCGTGAGCATAGCTTTGCTAATATATATAAGATCATATTATTAGGATTGGGAGTTGAACCAAAACAACCTTGAATTACGCATAATTAAAAGCTGAATAATGAATAATTAACGAGCTTGAACACTGGGTCTCCGTCCTGATAAAAAAAATAATTTCTAGTTTGAAATTAGATTCTCTAAAGCGTTCTACAAAGGCGAATGAAGGTAGCCTGGAGCAAGCAAGATTTTAATAAAACAATTTATTTCCATACCAGGGATATACGATTCACCTGTTATTATTTATACGATGCGAATGAAAACGAAATTTGATATCATCAAAAGACCATCATTTAAACACAATCGATTACACAAGTTCTTGAATTTCAAATGGCTTAACTCTTAAGAATGATGGTATTTGAGAAGCTCTCCTGAGAGTGCTGCGTGATGCCACTCTGGGTCGCTACATACCGTGCCATAAATTTCATCACGCGTAACTTCATATGAATGAGAAGATAGAAAATTTAAATTTGAATGAACATCAGATCAAGTAAGTCAGAGTAGCTTCCAGACAACACATTTTAATTATAAAATACTAACTTCGATAACATAAGATGAAGATTGATGGCAGTTCACGCATTAATAAAAGCCTATCTACATACATATACTAGCTGAGAGAAATGGATGATATTCGTAGTATATTTAACAGCTAAACAAACCATTCGATTTAAAATCAGCAACAGAAGATCCATCAGGGTTTGATGCAAACAATTCGATAGTCTTTGTGCATGAAAATCGTTCAGGACTATCAATCACATTTTATTTTATATAACACCTGCGTTTGGTCGATACTTTATTGAGTACGTTTACCTGCCGAATTAGAGCTCAGATTAGAGCTGCAGTGAAAAAGAGAAACGCGATTGAAATCCTTTTCCGACACTCTTCCATCCTCGGTAAGTTTCCAAATCACCAGTACCGTAAAAATAAAATTTGGTAGCACCCTATTATTCATCGTATTTCTTTAATTTTGTGTTTTGAAATGTACTAACTTTCAGCGTTACAAAGCTCTTGTTCACGGGATTTAGATATTTTTGAGTTGTACTCTGAAAACTAAGAAATTAAAATTTCCATGGTATATAATCTATGACTGGTTCACCCTGAATTAAAATTGCGCATTAACAACCGGACAGTCGAACAGAGCGTGGACAGTGACAACACAGCAGTGTTCATTCCGGTCATTTAACAGTTTATAAAGTTTTTCACTTTTATAAGTACGAAAACATACAATTTCAGAGTAAATTAATAGTTCTGCTTCGGAAATACGTCGAAGAAATTTAAATTTTATGAAAACTATTAAGCGTTAGTGATGTGGTGGTAGGCGCTCTTACAAACCCAGTGTTGGTTGTGCTGCTCAAAGACCTAGTTACTTAGTTTGTAACTAGTTAAAGGAAACAAGAGAAAAAGCGCAGTTCACATACAGAACGCTGACACTAACACATAATCATACTATTATGAATTCAGTAGCACCACATACGCTTATCCTAACAAGCAACTCTAGAGCTGCATGGCATTACTAAGTAAAGTCAGCACAGGCAGTACACAAGTCACCGACCTGTGTAATTATTGCAAACAAACGGTTAAGATGCACGCATGCAATTTTACAAAATACACGACGGTGATAACACAATGTGTAATTATTATCCAGGCAAAGACTGTAGCGTCCATGCAGAACATGTGGCGGCGAACACGATACGAACAAGAGAACTACAGCAACGAAAGCAATAATTGTGTGATTAAGCCCTCAGCTGCCTCTTTGTGGCCTTGTGTACAGGGTATCCCAAAAAATGAACTCTCTTTCAGTGATCATAGTTTATAAGCATTTTGTATTTAAGCATTTTTTTGGTACTAAACACAAGTCTAATGGCCTCTTAAACTTGTGCCTTGTAAAAAAATAACACTCAAATAAATAATGTACATAAAGAATGGTCACTGTCAGAGTGAGTACATTATTTGGGACATCCTGTACAAATCATCGTACCGCACGTACTGCCCTAAACTCTCAAACTGGTGAATAACATTCAAATCAGGAAACTTGTAGAACGACTGCTCAGCTGCACACACACACATATATATATATATATATATATATATATATATATATATATATATATATATATATATATAT
>VCRD01000070.1:473714-501589 GCA_006783055.1 Trinorchestia longiramus | reverse complement strand
TATATATATATATATATACATATACATATATATACATATACATATATATATACACATACACATATATACATATATATATATATTCATATATTTGTGCAGAGCATTGTGTCAATGCTGGAGCAAAGCTTTAATTACATATGAAGTCATTGATATAGTAATGATAAAGAATGTTTCATTTATTAATTACTGCAACAGTGGTAATATTGTCAAAATTCGCGGCAAAGATACTGATTATTTCACTAGCAATAATAAATGCAATCATATTGAGAAAAATAGAAAAATGCAAACAAGAATAGAAACAGAAAAAATATACGAATTCACAAAAATAATATACAGTAACCTTTTTATCGTTCATATTTTCTTGAAGAACACGCATCAACAGAGCATCTGTTAAACTGAGTAAAGTCTCGTGATAGTAAGGCACTTAATGTAATTAAAAATAAGGAATGTTCGCAACGAAGATGCTCTATACATGACGAGAGGTACTATGTTCTGTTACATGTTAGATTAGATTCCTTTTATACATGTACTTATAATATGTATGGTTCAGCAACACTAAAGCTTTAATTATAACAAATAATGAAACAATTCATCATTGAATATGACTTTTGATCATCTCCAATAACGTACCAAACTACACTCGTAAAATCAATGACGTGTTGTGTGAGGGTGGAAAAAAATCCGTTAGACAGAATAAGAAAAACGTACCAAATATATCATTCTAAGTTATTGCGCGTGACAAGCACCTCTGACACTCCAGCAGATTAGCTGAGCAGGCATAAAATAAGGCAAAGACATGGAGCGGAGTCACTGAAGAGAGTCTATATATTGGCGAGAGTTTGGAGCTTCCAAGGGGGCATTGTAGGGATGCCGATGGAGGGTCTTATGGCAAAGAGCTCCTCAGGAGAAGAGAACTCCACAAAAGAATGTCGTCTTTTAAGGACGTCGAGTAAGAGGGATGCCATGCTCTCACGATGTGAAGTGTGCTGCTCAACCTCATCGCAAACTTTCAAGATATTGTAGAGTCCCTGCTGATCTTCCATCAAAACACGCAAATCAGTTCACAAGAAAAACGAATGAATGACTTCTTACCTTGAACCTAACACCCAACGCGCTTGACTTCGAAATCGTGCAGGTGGCTTGAAGATCTTTAGTTCAAAGAACTTGTGTGGCTATGCGTCATTTCTGATGCCTTTGATTCATGACTTCGTAATTTATGGCTCTTGAATTACTGCAAAGACAATAGCTACACTTCTATTGAAATAAAAATATTTTTATCATGTCTTATATTCAATTCGTACTGGAGGATAGCCAAACCAGTTCAGTCCAGTCGACTGGTATGGAGATCCTATTCGAATATTTTTAAGATTGTTGATATAAACTTTCTTACTATACTTTCAACCCATTATTCAAGTACTAGAGATTGCGCTCATCAAAGCGAAAATCTCTTTAAAATAAGTAATTTTCAAGTGTCAGATAACTCAGACTTAAGTCCGTAGGTATGAATTCTTATATCAATATTAATTTTTATAAATCAATTTTTTTCAGCCAATCAAATGAGTTTTTTTCCATTGTGTTTGGCTGACAGTATAGAGATGTAGTAGTTCCTGTATTACAGTACCATGTTTCTAAAGCGCTATTTATGTCGCAATTTACTTTCCTTTAATTCCGCCACTGATAAGTGCTTGCTAGAGAAGTTGAATTTTTCCATGAGAGTACAAAAATGTTTTATACGATCTATGTATTCGATAAAGTTATACCGTTGCAGTCATATTAATTTAAACTGGAGAATAATTATTATTGAGAAACTCAGACTTCAAAGGGTACGAACAAATTAAATGAAGATGAAGGGCAAGCTACGTACTTCCCAGATTAAAATCAATGCAAATTTAAGCAAAAGATATCAAATATAAAAGAATGAGGCCAAGAGCTGCATTGGAAAGTTATTCAGATGCATTAAACATTTAGAGCTGGAACACAGTGAGAACAAGGAGGACAATAAACATAGTTCATAAGACAATATGTACTTGCACAACCATGTGTGGGAGATGAAGTGGATCATCTCATTTGGCTGTGTTCAGAGAAGACAGCAAACTGGTTACTCTACGGGCAAGTTCATCAATAGCAAAATCAGACTATAACTTCAATCCCATTCTGAGCAGAAAGTAATTTCAAACGACTCTTCGATGAATACCTTCACGATGTATGACGGTCGCTACAATCTACAGAAGTTCGTTTGAAACAATTTTCAGTCGTAATTTAATAACAAAAATTGAATTAATATCATGCGCAAGCTACATAGAGATAAAATACGTTTAAGGACAATTCCAGCTATAATGTTCCTTAACGATGATAAAAGGAACTCGACACAAAATGCACAAACAGATCGGTTATTATAACAAAAACTTCTAAGAAAACGGTTATAATTTCGAGAAAATCGCTCAGTTTTCATGTTTATACGACTATGAAGCAAGAAAAATTTCGTTGAAGATATGAACAATCTAATATATATCATACCAAAATTTTCGTAACGATTTCGCAATTCGTAAAAACATAAAATTATACAAGCGTACAAAACACGAACATACTTTCATTTGAATCTAGATTTTTTCTCAATTATATACAAACTTAAAAGACGTCCAATTTTCAACTTCGTAATTTAGGGGCAAGACAAAATTGTTGAGCTCTTGTCCATAAGTTTTTTATGTATTGCATCCTTTTATGCTCGTGTGTCGATCAAGAGATAAAGAGAAAAGGCAATCAGGTGATGAGAGGTTACGACTACAGAAATATGGTAGGTGCGCTATATAATTGCTCGTACCGAAATTTGGCATGTATATCGTCCTGCTCTGACACGTGTTCCTTTTGTTCCCTGATGGAGGTCTCTGCACCGTGTTTTTTATGACGTGCAGAGCTGCGTCTTGATGTGTTGTTCAAACTGCGCACACGGACGTCTGGCTTAGATAAGCGACCGACAGTAAACGCAATTACTTCATGTGAAAGCCGGTTTTATTTTAAAACATAGCTACAACTTTCAAATCTATTTCATGGTGAAGAAAAACAAATGCAATTTCACTAGCTTAAAGAGCTCTTGGCACTTAAACCAACAAAGTATATGGATAAATACATTTAAATTTAAAGCAACAGAAAAAGACTCAGCACACATACATACGAATAGCTGATGATTTCCTACGCGCCTCCCAACAATCATTTCCTTCACACCACAAATCACATAATGACTACGTAATAATGACGAGGTTTTTGTTTACTCTTCCTATGAATAGATCGTATTGAATCTCTGCTTGAAAATTTTTGCTTGTTCGAAAAACTGTGATCAATAACTTGTGTCAGCACGTGGCTGTCAACGCACCATGATGATGGACAAAAGCCTTGTGCGTTAATTTTACCAATTTCTACTTATATCAAGTGTATTTGAATATGTCATGTAATCAATAACGTTTAAGAGGCTTAATTAAAGTTTATTTCATTCTCAAAAGTTGTGTTTTTAATCAATACTTGAACGGAAGCAAATATATTTTCCAATATGAAATTTTTATTGCCATGTCGAAATGAGAGAAAATATTTTTTCCTTATTTCCAATTTTGCTGAATTATGGATTTTAAAGCACAGCTGGAACTAAACAAAAATAACGCAGATATTAAAAAATCTTTTTGCCTTCTAATTGCTTGCAATACGTGAGCACAATTGCATTTAGTTTCGCAACGATAGCGGCAAAAAATATTTCGAGGTGGAGTGTCGAAGTCAAAATAAGAAACAAAAATTGGACTACGAAATAATTAAGCGCAAGATCAGCGACGCCATTCCGGAATTGCGAGCTTAGGTAGGGAAGCGCCGGGGTGTGTGGTAATTATATTGGCATGCGTATGATATAACTACGTTTAGTGTGACTGCGAGGATTAAGATTCTCACAAAAAGTCCCTGGAAAAAAGGTTCTGCTGGTTTAGTTTAGGTTTCTAGACACACTATGCCAGGGAGAGACAACATGACTGCACTCTGAGCGTAACTCACTCGAGGAACACCAGCAGGGCAGGATGCATTCAACGGTAATTTCCTTACGAGCATTCCCCAACAGCTTATAAAAAATTGGTTTGATTCAAAATTCTCATTCACAAGCATACAAGTTTGTCCCAACAGTTGCTCTGTTAAAAATAATTATTATCGTAAACCGGAACGTTTATAACTACACACGACCATGTTTCCTAGGTTGCTGATTTTTTAGGAAGAGTTAATTGAAAGCGCTGTACAAATGCTAGGGACTATAGTAGAATATATATAAATAATTGGCAAACATCGGTCTGAGTTAAAATCGGTGATATCTTGAGATAACCTCGCGTGATGCCAGGCTTCAAAGACCTCATTTGCATGAGAAAGCCTCGCCAATAATGCAGGTATCTCACTTTCAAGAAATTAGTTACAAGTTCTCAGCATACTTCAAAGTCAACACTCATCACTAGAAACAAAGTCTGATGTGCCACGCGATCACTTTCATCTTTGAAGTAAGAGTCAGTTCGAGCTGAGTAATGCAATACCTGTTACATGTTGTTGTAATACCCGTTGCTTAACTTTAAAAATACAAGTGAATTGCTGTTATTTTGACAATTAAAAAACAACCTTACTAAATCACAACACTTCTACTCTACCTAATCACAATGTAAACAAAGAGGAGTCCTTAAAAAAACAGCTACCGGTTGTTCCACACGGGAGCACTTCAATAGACAACATCAGTTTAACACAAAGTACGGAGTTGAAACGCTGCTTCTTTTCCCAGACTAAGTTAACGCTGAAACACATGAGAAGCCAAATCTAGTCATGTGCGTATTGAGCTAAACTTCAGTTATTACTAATAATATTTATGTAGAAATATGAGTTCATCATCAAAGTCGAAGATATTTACATTCATACGTACATAATGTGAAAAGTTCAAGCAAGAGGAAGTAGTTATTAAAATTTTATGTACTTTTTACTTTCTTGAATTGAATTCAAACTTCAAAGGGGCTTGGATCTTGATGATTAGAAGGAAATATAATAAACAAGATTGTTGCAGCAGGAATGGGACGAGTGTTCTATTCATGGGCTGCTACCCAAATCCTATGCCGTCAGACACCAATCGCGCACAGGCATCAGTGCATTTGTTATAGCATTACCTAGACGCCGTTTTACAGGTGTACGATCCTAAAATTTGATAGTCTTTCACATCAGCAGCACTCTAAGAATAGTTGTTTTTTCTTCCAGACCCTAAATTTCTTTTTTAAATCAAATTCACAATTTGAAATGTTTTCAAAAATTTGTCTTGCAATTTCCTGGCAGTTATTTTTTATGTACATGTTATCATCTCTGTCGAAAAACAATTTATGGCTAAAATCATTCCGCTCATTAAGAAATTTCTAAGTCTCAATGAGTTGCTTTGTAGTCTTCTTTCCTCATGAGAGTTGAGTTCAAGTTGTTGAATACGTTATTTGTAGCTGAGTTCTGAAGCTCTTGAATCCTTTTCGTTGCTTCACCCTGAATTCTCACAAATTTTTTGATGCCTAGTCGTTAGGTAGGAGACCAGACGCTTATGTAGCTAAGGCGACGTTTACTTGAGATTAGCAGCGAGTTTCTGCTAAAACTGGTGTAAATGTTATCTGTTTTTAATGCAAATACGTTGATCCTTACGCATATATACTAAAGTCACATGGATTCATAAAAAACACTTCATTGGCAACAAGAGATAACATAAACATCAACACATAATGTCTCCATCATAAACTTCAGGTACACAACACACCGACACGAGCAACTCACAGTTTTGTCAATAAAACTTACATATCCACACAAGTTTTTCCAATAAACAGCTAAGCTAAAAATGTATTTTATATTATTTCACAAACACTGAGTTTTTACAGTGGAATTAAATAAACAAATACGCTGCCACAACAATCAGTAATATTTCTGTTCATTTTCGAGCCTTTAAAAGTTTTAGATCTCACTTTGATTCAAATCGAATTACGAGCAGCGACAACATAAACTAATAATAATTTCAACTCAAATACATTCATACTGTCTATATTTTAGCATTGATTTAAAAGATTTCATTTTAGACAAATTAGGGAATTTTGAAAAAAGGTATAATATGGTAGAGTAATAAATACCTAACACGTAAAAGTTTATTAGAGCAATCTCGACGGGATAAAATATTTCCCAACAGTTTATCAAGACGTAGTCCGTGGCAAAGGGCGCCACTAAATGTGTCCGTTCAAACCTTGCACTGCCGTCTCGTAAAGGTCGCCGGCGCCGATAACGTGAATTTTCCTTACAGTATTCAATGCTTCAGCTCGTCATTGGGAGCAGTAAAAGTGAGTAGAAAGTGCTTTAAAATACACGCGATAAAAGCCGTTGAGTGAATGAGATGCCCAGCAAGCGCACGAATGACCGTGTACACCTCTTTACGAGGAGTTGTGCGCTAGAAAACGGGTCAGGCACGCTAGCGTGCATTTACAGAAAAATAGTAAGGAATTATACACAATGGTAATACAAACATTTGGAATCTAGTTTTACGAGCGTTGATGGTTGCACTCTGCCACTACTTTAACATCACTGTGTCTTAGAGTGAAAGTGAGACACCTTTCCTCATTCGCAAAAAAAAGTGTTAACCTATTAAGTAACTTTTAGATATGGAATTATTCAGTTAATAATTTGAAATTCAAACTAAGCACATACTGAAACGAACATAGAAGGTAGAAGTAACCCCATTCATCGTTATATTTAATTCATCACTGCTCAATCTACTATGAATACCAATGTCTCATATAATACTGTTACTCAACAATAATTAAAAAATAATTTGCTCAACATTTAAAATAAATAGCACAGTAAAGAGTTAAGGCGCAACTGAAAAGTTAGTTCGCTTAGCCAGGCACTACTGAATGGCTGTGCAGAATGCAGTGGAGAGCAGGCAAGTATTGACTTCAGAGGCAGATCAACTTACAGTTGAGTGGTATATTGGAGCTCTGCTGTGCAGGTGCAGCTTCTGTAACCTTGGCCATACGAAGTGAAGGCTAAAGCATGAGCAGTAACATGGTACGCGGATGTAATTCAAAGTGAAGTTATCGATAAAATTGAAATATTTCTAAATGGGAGAAGTAGAGTTTACGAGTAATAGTAATTAAGACTTTACCCCAAAGCTTTATCAGTACAGTTGTAGCTCTAGGTCTGTTTCCAAAATGTTCGTTTGCTTTTAAATTTGTCATTTCAAACAACGAAGAACTATGTGAATACAACCATTCAATAAGAACATGCCATTACCCAAAAAATAAAACAGCTAAAAAACAGCTAGTACGTTTATGCAAAATGTATATAGTGGTTTTTTATATTGTATTTTCATGTGCAAATTGCATGCAAGAAACTTTGACAAACATAAAAAAGCGAAACAAGTTATTTTCATTAGGGTGAAAATATAAAAACTTTACTATTAATTTTCTTGAAAATCATAGGTATTCAATGTTCAGAGTGCCACAGTTGGAACTTTTGAAACATCGTCACACCAGCTAGAGAATGAACAAACCGTTTATTGGCATACACATTGCTTGCCGTAGTAGCTAATCTACCAGGGTTATGAACATGTATGAATAGTTCAAGAACTGGAATTTTGCTCGTCCAGAAACCAGTTCGTGAGCTGCGTACAAACACTCAGGATGACTCATGGAAGTGTTGTGGCGTGCGCGTTCTGCCGTCGACTGGAACGTGGAAATTTGCCGCCAAAATCACGGCCTGCGCAACCGAGTTTTCGAGACGTGGTGCTGTGCTCCTGTTGCGGTTGCCTCTAATGGGTACCGTGTCGGGTCGTTATGCACAGTAAGTGGCACGATTCAAGTAAAGCTAAAAGAAAAAATGATCTAAAATAGAAAACTAACCTTTATTATGGGAATGAGATGGCATGATTTAACAGGGTTTTATTACGGTAGCTTCGTGAAACGTGGTTCAGAAGCGGAAGTGAGAGTATTTCAGAGATGAAGTCTCAATTGCTCGGCAGACATGTTTCCAGACGAACAAAAAAAATACAAGAAGAAATTATAAAGCCTTCAGCCACAAATCCCAATCGCAAAAAGGATTTCAATACAAGTGTTATAGAGTGTGGCTAGGAATAACTTCCAGAAATGCGCTGTCCGGAAAGTACGCTTAAGAGGACGGTCCCTTTCAGCACAAGTAATTGTGAATTCCTTACCTCGAAAGGAATCCTCGAATCATGTTAGTCACTAAACACTAAATCCCTCATTAAACATGAAGCTCATCACCTCTAGCATATTTCCCAGTAAAGCGTGCTATGCAAAACTATTATCTTGCCGTGTACGAGAAGTTAAACTGTCAGATTAACACTTTTTGTTAACATCAATGTATTGCAATCATGTATTGCAAAATACCATTTACCAATTTCTTACAATGCTATATGAACAGCGTTGAATACACACAAAATAATTCCTATGCAAATCTGGCTAAAGAATCATGTTATGGATCACAACGCCAGGTTGGATGCAATCCCATCATAACGTTATTCAATAAATAGTGTCTGAGACGACGCAAGAGTAACGCAAAAAAGAAGTAGAACCCGAAACAAAACAGCGGGTAAATACTTTAATGATGAAATGTGCAACAATTATATTAACCTACGATGTATTACGCTATATTGATGGAAATAAAATTGAGTTAAAAACATAATCCCTTAAATCACTATCTAAAGACAATACGGAGTTACAAGAAAGGAAGAAGTCATATTAGAGGCGTACAAGAATTGAGGGATCACCAAATATCTTCAGATTTCAGAATCAGAATCTCAAGAAGGAACAAAAGGTAGCCTTGAAATTGATGGGAGTGCGTTGATCTGCGCAAGAAAGGCAGCGTGAGCACAGTGTGAGCAATCTAGACTCACGCTGCTCACGCATAGTCGGCAGTATGCGTGAACGGCACTAGTGAAGTACAGCATGCACGTGCTCTGCCTGGACGTACATGGTGGCCGAGTGTTCGTTGTGTGAGTACGTCGAAACGAATATTGGTGGTATGTTATCAAACGGAAATACGTACGCTTGAGCTTTTTTATGCATTATCGTATTGAACACTGAAATTGTTGACATAGTTCCATTAATGTTCGTGTTGTAGAGTGACTTGCGTGCGCCGGCTTGACAGGGCACACAGTCGATCCATAAGTGCGAGCCCGTTGCGTAGGTGAAACCCATTTGTGCTACTCGTTATGATCGTCACATAACCACAACAATTTATTGTGTTCCAGAACCTACTACAAATGATTCATTTTAAACTACCCGATTTCTACATTATATTAGTGCTCACACATCTCAATGCTTGCCAGTACATGATTGTGACATCAGACGCTAGTAGCGATTACAAATCATACCTGCACGCTATTAGAAACATAGTTTCAAAATCTATTGAACTACATCGAAAATGGAAGCAAATAGATTATTTCCACAACAGATAATTTACATACATTTGCAACTGACATAATATTGAGTTTATTTAAAGCCAACGTGAAAAATTAGAGGGTAACAAATTTTTTCGAGATTTGCTTGGAACAGAGAGGATATACCATGACCAATACTGCAACAAACATAACATAGCTTAAAAATCATTATAAATTTATGTACTATATTTTGAGCTAAGTTGCAAAGAATGCAAGCTTCCACAAAAAAATAATGAAGCAGAGGCAATTCACATTTAATTTTTAGACAAATCTCGATTCGTGTACTGCCGTGAGGCACAATAATTTTCATGAAAATTGAAAATCGAACTCAAGTAGGATGAACTTTTGATTTTTAGTAATCCCCATGATCAGTTATTACAGAAGTAGTGGTCTCATTATTTCGCCACATCCAGGAAGTGGCAAAATTATTGAAAGAGTGCTGGAATCAAGATTTAGCATGAGGAATCATTGAGGTCACTGACAGAAAGTAATATCAACAATGACGTCGTTTTCGTTCAATGCCTAGAATCTGTTACAGTAAATTGGCCACCAGTTCGCCGCTCGAGCTCAGGGTACAGAGACACACCTCAGTCGCTTCCATGATCATGGAAAACAGCATTCGTGCTGCCTCCAGGTGAACGTCTGTTTTTGGATCATGTTCAGGAAACTTCACCGTAAAAAACAAATTTTGGTCAGTCATTAGAACGGAAACACGAGATAGCAACTCTACAATAGCTTTCACGAAGTTGCCAAATTACGGATACTATTAGAAACGTGCAATCCATTCAATAAATTTGACCATATTCTTTAAATAAATATACGAAATACTAAGCAAAATGTTTTTAGACGTGCGAGTCGTCTCGAGTAGAAGGAATGAGTAACAACAGGGCAAAGTAAGCTAATTGGAGTAATATAACGTAGGCACATGGCGGAAACGTGATCACATAAAGCCACTACAGTTATGACACTTGTGAGAGAACAGTGCATGAGAGAACACTTGTTCAAAGAGACTGCAGCCAAGGCTGAACTTGGGTAGCCTCGAAAAAATTGTGCTCTAGCTTTTTTGTTCTAGATTTATACATAGAACGCAAAAAGCGTTCTACAAATCAAAATTCCTCGTTCTCTCACTTGCAAGGGATCACTGTTTCATGTTACTTCTATTATGTTTATTATAAAAATCCTAAACTCCCACGCTTACTCTTTTGACTCGCGGTAGAGATCATACTACCACCAGTTGACACTTTACTTACCGTATTAACTGATATCTCCAACTCATTGATCAGTGTAAAATAGCGAACCTAGTTTCACACAGAAATTCAGTCATTTAAAAACATACAACAGATTAGCTGCACTTATGAACTAAAATCTGGATGAAATTTGAATACGATTCAGACTTATTCCAAACAACCAATTCTTACAGAAGCTTAAGCTAGATTTGAACATCGATAGTCCAAGAAGCTGTTCCTATCGCTGAAAAAACAAGCGGAATACAATCTTATGTTAGAGATTCTGTGAATTCAACTCGCTTTGCAAGGCATAAGAGATAAAATCTTTGTGTCAGCAATAGAAGCAATGGGGTCCAGACGAACGACATTAAAAAGAAGTGGGCTGTCACCGGAAAGTCAATGGAACAATACTGAAAGAGCACTGTAATCGAACCAAAATTATTGTGATTAGTTTTAAAGAATGCTGTAATCAAGAAAACTATAAATGTTACAAGCGGTTAAAGTTATTTTACTTCCAATCTACAATGAAACGCAAGTAATTACTACCGGTCTTTTATTGCGAGTGCGTTCAAAAGTGCACTATTTGCAAAAAATAATATACTGTAGCATACACAGAGAAAGTTAAGTAAAGCTATAGGTCTAACAGTGGAGCTTCAGGCGAAAATCTCAGCGAGGAACTTGCTCCACACGACGTTGTGCGATCACATCAGTGTGATGCTGACCAGCAGCTTCCTCCTCTTATTCGCTAGAACAAATTTTAATTCTGAGCCACTTCCTCGTTTTATGATCTTCGCTAAAGGCGTGATCAAGTAATTAAATTTGATCGCATTAATCTCTTATAGAGAGCGTTAACGCTACTATAGTCACTGTACAAACTCATTAAAGGTCATTATCGAGGATCGAATTTACAAGACATGACACTTGTAGGTCGATACGTTCGAGCAACGTATGAAACTTCTACGAATTAATTTCAATATTTGTATAGGGTACATTAAAAACAGAAGAAGAATATCGATTTTAAAAATACATCCCAAATTAGGTTTCTCATTAGAAATATGAATAGTCAATACGTGACTAATAAACCCAGTAGGCAAAGTACCTTGAATATTGACTTGTCAAGAGGCACCTTAATTTAAACATTTTTTCGGTCATGACACTGGCTTAACACCTAACTCATGATAGCCTCAACTATTTTCTCTCAATTTAAGCAACAATGCTATTCAAAAGCGATAAACCTCCCGACAATTAATAGAATTATTTCAATGAAAGCTTGAAATCATAACTTAAGATAAAATGCTCATATTTTTTCACACGCTGAAGACTGCGTACTTTCTGTAATTAAAAAAGTAAGAATACGGCAGACATTTGAAATAACATAATATAAAATCAAGCAATTCCAGTTGATGTTAAAATTGTTTGGAAACTTGAACATAACACACCAGACAGAAGTAACTATTAACAGAAAATGGTATTGAACTCAAGTTCAATTTAACTAATAATAAGAAGCGAACTTCCAACTTATTATTAGAATCGTCTAAGGTCATGTGTCCTATTTTCCCCATCATTCATAATGTGAGCGCAGCGTTCAATATTTGAACGTAGAAGTTATTTAGAAGTATTTACGCTGCCTTACGGTGCATAGGATTACAATCAATCAAAGATTATATCAAGAAGAATCTGTGAGTCAAATGGTGTTGTGGGCACCAGGATGAGGGGTGCGGCGGCTGAAGGTGTCAAGGCTACGCCGACCACACGCGGACTACAGAGGGGATGCATGGAGGTACTCAAGCATCATAAGGTGACTCATAAGTGCATCTCAGGCCAGTTTCGCTGCCATGGCGATATTTGCCTTGCAACTCAGCTTGTTAATACCTACCAGGTGGCTACCTCCAGCATCGACCTGTTTCATCATCGCACAGTTCCGATGATTTGTTCCTTATAAGCACAGCCTCTTGACCTACTTGATGGTCGAGATTAGGCTATTCAGGAGATACGTATTTACGTAAAAAGAAGATGTTGGAACCCTCAGACTGTTCATATACAAGAAGTAAGAACTTGGCGTACCTCTTTAAGAGATATTACAACTTGAAAAGCAATTGAATGAAGGGTGTTCGTAATATCCAAATAACGTACCTGTTTAAACCAGGCAGGATTTATGAATTGTGAATATTTCAACACTCATATTGAAGGCTGACGGAGAAAAACGACCCCTGTGTATCATTTTGTGGTCTGGCACGTGGCGTTAGCGTCAACACAGCTTTACGTGAAAAGAGACAAATCACTGTGGCTTTTATGCTGAAATACACATTTTTTAATGAGTGAAGTCAGATCATCTACCAATGAATGCAAATGCAAATAATTTGAGGATGAAGTATGTTAAAGTCAACTGAGTGTACTGTAGTGACAACCTATTATGAATCGTTCATCAACCTTTTTTATTCTTCAGTAAAGTTTTTGATTCAAGTGAAGCAGTAACGTAGCCAGCGTTTTCAAACGCGCATCACCAAATATAAGTTGCCAAGTACCTTTAATTTTTTATTTATAAGTGTAACATTTTACCAGCATGGCGATATTCAACGAAAGGAAAATTAATTAATTTTAATAATCCGAGACGTGAAAATATTCTAAAAAATCTAATGAATTTCAATTTTTTTCAATATATAAGTTTTAAGAGACTGGTCAATACGTTATCTCACCATTGAGTTAAAAACTAAAGATACAATAGAAAAATAATTATCCCAAACAATCATGATAGGAGCTGTAAGTATTTAACCACCAATTATTACATTTACAGTAACACTTTGTAGCAAAACCAGTAGATGGACCGCAACGAACTTATGGACACTTTCCATGCAAATCATGCACAGATAATAGGAACAGAGCTTTATTTGCTAGCCAAGTGATTTTCATTTGCATATAAGACCCACAGTAAGAAGCGCGAAAAAAATATTCATTCATCGAGTTCCCCAATCACTACTCACAATCTCTAACACTGACAGCGGTTGAGTACAATGTTTATACGACTCTGTATGAGCGTTTGAGGACCAAAAAAGGAACAACTTTAGTCAGAACGTTGAACCTCATAAGATTACACAACTAGTACTTGAACCCGGGGTATATTTCGATGAGTGAACCTGAAATTTCGTTGCATACTCAATCAATGACTACAAATTGAGAGATGAATGGAATACACGAATTCTGTCTCCTGCAACTTCATCACAAGTGTAAATGGTGGGCGTCTTGAATATAAAGACTTTTATGGTAGATAGGCGGTGACAGAAACTCTTAATAGAGACAGCAGCGGTTTAAAAAATGAAGACTTTAATGGTAACAAGGTGATGACAAATGATAGACTTAGGTAAATAGATTGGCGGTCTGATGTGATAGTTGCGACAAGCCTGAACATGAGTGTCTTGTATCTGATCAATTAAGTCGCTAACTCTGATGTACTTCACTGTTTCCGAAGACTAATAGGTGACTCAGCAGTGCGTTACTGACTCTAGTCTAAGTAAACGTCAAGTTCTTGTTTATGACAATGTAATGACCTTTAACGTGCTGTATTTTCAGTGATAGAGTTACAGTAAAAAATTTAGGTCACACAATATACATATATCACAATCATGTACGACACACAGGTGCCTTTACAGAACTGTTACAGGACGCATAAACAACAGCTAAGTTGAATATAAACATTTTTATCTGCTAACCTAAACAACCATTCCTCATGCTAGCACAAATATGTTCATGAGATAAAATTCAAGGAGCCTACCTTGTTCTTTCATACCGAGTCTTGTCGGTATCGCCATCACTGCACTCCGCAAAAATTGCAGAACAGTTATAATTCATTTACGCTCTGAACACTATTCAGTGCTGTAACTTGACAAGCTTTGACACATTCACTCCTGTGCAAGATAGGCCACACTAAAGGATCAATTAAATTAAGGAGAAATCATATCCCTCATAGAAGAACTCAACTAAAACCTCACTGTTATTAAAGCGGCTAACTTTGAGCTTTCAAGCAATGTGTTTCTCGCGAGCATATTCAGGTAGAATACTTTATTTGCATTTGATCGGCTTTGAAATGTCAGGAATTTCAACAAGGTCTCCTAACTAAACGCGGGGACTCTAGAACTGTTGACTCTTGCGCCTGAGAGTAATGACAGCTTTGGCACGTCCATTACCCCCTGATTTTATGCTCCGCTTATCTTCTCAAATTGTTTCATCATATGATAGAAAAAATGTCCGTCAGACTTTTGGCTCGTTCAGGAGCTTTGCAAATTTCAATAGAATGCATTGGGTGAAATTAAAAAAAACCCATCGTTCTTATTCCTCTTCAATTTAAGTAAAAATAACTTTTCTTGATCAAAACTTGAGTGTGAGAAGTAAACAAGAATCCTAAAGCTAAAAGAAGTCTAAGTTCGTGAAAAACACATTCAGATACACTTTATAACATCAGAAGCCTGACACAGAAAATATGGGCGGCTCTGTAACACTGTAGTGGTCACTGAGCAGACCATCAGTTTACATAATAGCTATAAAATGCACATAATATAAACAGCTTCAAAACTTCATAGTGCAATAATAATATGAAGCAATTATACTTCAACTGACACTGGCATTATCTTAAAAAGATAAACTTTTTCAAAATGATTTGAATTATCGTTTGCTCTAATGTGACCACCATACGACAGACTGAATGAAAATATAGTGATTCAAGTAATAAGGACGAAAATTGTTCACACCTAAGTCATGGTTCAAGGATGCAAGATCAGTGCGCTGACACGAGTTCTGGGATCTGTTGGATCGCAGGACCTTTTCCACCCACAGGTCCACGCTGGGTGACGACCTCTACTCGTGATTCCTCAGCCGTGATTTGCGGCCGCTGGCGCCGCACTTCCGGTGTGCTGGAGCCACGCTATGCTGGAACGCGCCGGCTTCCAGACACGTCTGCCTCATTTTATCGTCATCGCCTGCAGAAGTTTTGCTGGATTTTTAGCAGAATGTTCTGCAATGCGTTGGAAATGTTTCGTGTACGGCGGCATGTCCTGCAGAATACATTCACGTAAACTACACTTTTCTAATTTCTTTTGTGCACTACAAATACAATCGTTCAGTATTGATGAAGTGGTTTCGTAGTTTATACCGAGACGTACCCGATAATGAAGTCAAATGTTATTACAATGAAAGCTGACACTTTCTTTGTTATTATTAATTTAAATTTATGCTATGACTATGGACTTTGATGTTAACCATCCGTCGGGCGTAACTGATCTGACAGGCACAGCTATTTTAATTTTGCTAAGCACACGCAAACTCGCGCGAGATCGTAGATTAACGCAATAAAACTAGGTCATGTCTGTGGCATACATGTGCTCCAACACAGCAATGGAAAGTAGCCACTTACTTCAAGAGGACAACATCCATACTTGTGATCTGGATGTGGCCCACATTAATCACTCTAAATAACTAATAAAGTACAGCTATATTTACAGGCTAAATTTTGTACGAAATGAAGTCTACACGAAAAATAACAATCTTCCATTTTTGACAGAGTGGTTGTACCCTGATATTATGATTGTTTTAGTTGAGATATGTCGTAACCATCTGAAGTGTGTAAGCATTCAAAACATACTTGACAACTATACCAGTAATAAAACATACTTAACAGTTATACCAGTCATTATTTGGCGACATTTGTGCACACATATTTATCTACGTATTCAGGAAGAGCATTTAATTGGCGTAAGAAAAACAATCAGGACTCAAAAATGATGAGTATACCTGAAGCCAGCCGATGCAGTCAGCAAAAGTTGAACAAACATGAACGCAATTTGGAAAAAAAATTAAATTATTTTTCAAGACCATTATTCGCATATGTTATGGCTAAATAAAGATACAGGATATAACGTAATTGTCTAACTGAATGAGAAGAAATTAGGTCGAACATAGAGAATATATACGAAACATGCATACTATGTTTGCAGGAAAGATAAATATATCTTCACGTTCTTGTACCGAGATGATCACGAGTAGCTTGTTTTAATATTAAAAGGTATTTAACACGTTAACCGCCACATGTACCACCGGTGGTACATTTGAGGATTTCACTTACCGCTGCATGTACCACCGGTGGTACATTTCCAAATTTTTAATAATTATTTTCAAAAATTAATTTGAAATATTTACGGAAGGTTAAATGATAAAGTCGTAAAATGGTAAAGTCGTGGCGGTAGTGACAAATCTCTGATATCAGGCATGGCGGTTAACGTGTTAAGCGATGACACAATCTTACTCCAAATCGTCGTGGATTTCCCACAAATTGATCAACATGTAGTGTCGTTATACTTAACCACGAGGATGAGCGAATTTTCAATTTTATCAAGATGCACTCCTTTTGGATACTGAGTCAAACTTCACTAACGGAGGAATGGAAAAGCAATGCAAATTTTCGCAAATTAGCTTGAAACGCAATCACTCAAGAACATGCGATGTCGGCTACACTCATCTGACACACAAGGGCAGAGAAGCTCAGCAACATGGTGACACATTAACAACGCTTGGGTAATGAATGCCTGCAATCTTGATCTATAGCTTGTAGCTGGGAGCGATTTCCTGAGTTCCAGCGACGGAAATTCTTCTAAATTGACAATAATAGCAAATGAACTTTTGAATCCATCAGGCGACAGGACGGACCAGGACGTAATGCGAATTCATTACGTGAACTCAGATCAATGAAATTGAGTTTTCGTCCCTGCAGAGGCTAGATATCCACTTATGAAACAGAATAAAAACTTATACGTGCACTTAACGACTAAGGGAGAGAATGAACTTTAAAAACGTATATTTAAATGTCTCCCATTACCCATTAAAATATTACAACAGCTGCTAAGTCGATGTTACGTAAGCAAAAAATGTCAAATTCAACTCATTCTGTGATATTCGAGTCACTTTGACTTCCTTCGCTATTCTGTACATCTTGAGCTGATCGAAGTTTAGTTTTAGCTGCGCTGGTCATGAGAGTAAGAACGAGGCTGGAGCCCTGGAGTTGTCGGTGCTGCTGTGGCCGCGAGCGACATAGGTTTCCTATACTCGAGCATTACTGAGCAAATCATCGATTTCCTGATCCAGGAACGTCCAGAACACCTCATCACTTCTACAGTCCTGAGGAAATACTATTCTGGTCGGTAGCTTAGCATTTGAATGCTGGTATGTGCTAACAATTTTGAACAGCTATTCATTATAGAAACTGGTAGAAAGTAGTACGAGGATATACACACAATAAAAAAGACATATTTATGTACCATGAAAATTTTTATCGTACTGTTCAGCGAACAATTATTTAAAAGAAACACAACACAACTGTAAATACGACTTCGTTTAAAAATATTCATTCTTGAGATCGCAATTATATGTGCTTCAAGTAACTTGAATGGAAGAAAGAGAACGAAAGAAATGTTACCTTGTTTTTATAGGTGACGACCCCAGATGAATACTAAATGATTGAATAATTAGAATAGCGCTGTAACAGAATGGAAAGGAAGTGCATGAAAGTTAACAAATTATATCGTCCCATAAATGAGGCATAACCACCAAGGGTCTGAAAGTATTCATGTTAAGTATCAAATACTCTAGCGCAGGTTTATAGATTGAAAAAATCAAAATTACCAAAGAACGAATTCAGAAATGCATTGTCATGCTCGTCGGCCGAGTGACGGCTGCTGCAGGTGAGCTTGCAAGGCTAGCTGTCACGACCCGCATGTGAGGGTAACGCATACGCTTCATTTCACATGGAAAAGGTTTCTGGGATGAGAGTTCCAGATAAAAGTGTTTTACTTTCAATTTGTCGCTTTACAATTTGTCGACAAGCCAGACAGAGAAACTCTGAAACTTTATACCATAGGATGTATTTTTGCAAGTTCCGTCTGTGAGGAGCCAATGACATGCGCACATTGTTCCTTGTGAATACAAAATAAGTGCATTCTTAGAGAAATGACAACTGTATCGTTAATTGTTCATTTTCACATGAAATTTGAGTTCTTACAAAGCATTTCCTACAGCACACTGATGCACATCCCATGCTCTCAAGAAAATGCTGCTCTCGTTCTACAGAGATGTCTTCGGAAACATGGTTAAGTAACAGGAAAAGATTATTTCAAACCCATTTCTCAATAACGAGTAATTTCATCACTAATTTTATGTTTGTTTACCAACTGTTTTTTACAGAGACACATTTTCGTTGCAGCTAAGTTAAAAGATGGATAGAAGTTGCGAGAAACAGCATGGGAATCCAGAATAAAATCACTATCACACGCTCAAGTTCATGGTAGTTAAGCTTCTTGGCCTGAATTTAGGATAGCAACACACACAAAACCACGTGTAACAGTTGGCAACACCTGAGCCGTGACGAGACGGTTGGCAACACCGACACAGCGGAATGTGGTGAGTCAGAGGTGGTTGCAGCAACGCACCTGGCTGCGGCTGCCCCACCGTGCAGTGCGGTCGTCGGGTGCGCGTACGCCGCGCTGTGGTTGTGTGGTGACGCACGCGAGGCCAAAGTTGCCGTAATTATCCGCACTACTTGCAAGCTTCTAACTTTTCAGCTTAGCTTTGCGTACGCGGTCTCTCATTCTATAGATATTTGTGAAGTTAGCTTTCCGTAAGCCGTGTCTTACGTTCACGTACGCCTTTCAGGTATGACGTATCTTAGAAATGGTTCGCACATAGTCGTTGACCATGCAGGTCAAGTGAGGGCGAACGAATTTGACCACCAACTTCAACTACTCGACCGTGTTTGAGTGACGTGCAGCTCTCGCTGGTAATACAGGAGACTCTGGTTCCAATCCCTTCGCCTTGCTCGATTTTTCGCGGCCATCGACTGACTAGAGATAAACGACTTGCTTGCAACACGGGACGCTTGGTTACGACCGTTCTTCCAGCTCATGTAGCGCCCCTACGAGTCTCGATGTCAAGTCACATCGCAGAGGACTGGAACAATCACTGGATGCATCATCATTATTCTCCAGATGTTAGCGTTAAGAATTGAAAGCTTGATCTAAATGCATATAGTAGGATGGCTCAGAATAAAGTAAACTTATTATTTCCCTCTTCATCACCTAATGTACATTACCAACAGGTCAGATCTCTCAACAAATAAACCGGAATTTCAAGTTGAGCCATTTCTTATTTTATTAACAATCAAATATATTTACTTTTTTCATAAAGAGAGTCAAGTCAAATACCTGTTTCTACAGTAAGTGAAAAGTGATACTTAGCAATCTAAAGTTGTTACCATTTTACAGCATATCGTGGGTTAATGATACGGTTTACTAGTATACTGAAAACATGCACAATTTTTCTATAAAATGCATGAAGTAAAACCTTATAAGCGTGTAGGATTTCAAATGTTCTTTCTTTACTTCCATGTTCTTCACACATCAGTTGAATGACACATCTTTTCTTAGTTAAATCCCGCCAACAGCAAACAAATTCAACAGCAAAATCATTGTCAACTTCACCTACAAGTTCTCGCTTCGGATGCACGTCAGACAAAAAAGAGATAATTTTAATAAAGTACGTATGAAAATGTTGTAATAGTGAAGCAATGAAATTAAGAAGCTAAATTGTTGTATATCATAAGAGTTATAATTGCAGTGTGTTTAGCAATAATTTTTTATTAAATTCATTAATAATATTCAGTTTTATAAAACTGATGCAGAAAAATTGTCTTTGTAAATATTCAAGCAAAAGTATCCTCAAAGCAGAGCAGTAATGGAACTAACCATGTTTTTGCCTGTGACGTCAGTCAAACGCCTAAAGTATTCAATTTTCAGTTCAAATGACAGACATTAAAAACTTCCAAAACCTAGCGAAGCAGAAAGGCTGCTGAATCACTGCCTGGAAATGTTGCCCTATTTCTAAGAGTCCAGTAACGTAATAACCTTACACTTCAATTAGGACATTTGTCACTATTTTTGTGACGCAAGAGAGCTGGGGAAAACCCTGAGTTCGAAAAACTTTAAAAATGCTATAACTTCTTCTAAAATAACCAGAAATTTGAAATGGAACAAATTTGTTGATTCTCTTCTGAAAATGGCGTATTGAATGTATTCTGTTTACAGATGATGCTACACAATGCGATACTCGTATGTATGACAGAACTAAATAAACATGAAGCTCACGAAAAAGTCTAAAATAACATTCATGATTTTGAAATCGAAGTCATGCAATAAAATTGAATATATTTTAGATTTTTTATGAGATATGTAAACGATAAATAAGTAAATTGTCTGAAAATGCAAAATGCTTCTCCTAAGTACACGACTTAATTTCGAAACATGAAAAACATTTTGTTTCGCACGAAACATTTAGGTTCTACGATGTTGCTTGTTTTGCATCGTAGAATTAGAGAAATTTGTAGAACATGAAACAAACGAGATTACCTTAGAAATCCATCAACAACATGAAGATGCAAGACAAATTCCTGAGCTATTGTGAATAGCAATCGCATCGCAAACAAAATTAAGGTCTGCAGAGCGAGCGAAGAAAACACTGAAATATTTATAGTTCCAATGCGATTGTGTCAATAAATATGCAATAATGAAACAGAAGACGTGGAAACATCAAAGCCTATAAAAGGGAAGGCAACGGGTGCGGCAGCGGCAGACGCTCTTTTGAGCTCTAATTTACGGAAGAAAGTTTTTGTAGAAACAAAGATTTTTGCGAGCTGATGATCACGGGGAAATTACTAGACTTCACGATCAATTAAAGCAGCGATCGCTTGGAAGATTTTTGCGAGCACGCCACCTTGGAGAAAATTGAAGCATTTATTTTGCTGGAGCCGCAACGTCCTTTCAATTTTTGGTATTTGAGTTCCGTGATGTTCATTGAAGCGGAGACAAAAATCTGATAC
This sequence comes from Trinorchestia longiramus, assembly GCA_006783055.1. NCBI lineage: Eukaryota > Metazoa > Arthropoda > Malacostraca > Amphipoda > Talitridae > Trinorchestia > Trinorchestia longiramus. The sequence continues at coordinate 479,982 of VCRD01000070.1, read as the reverse complement.
GTTAGAGACGAGCGATGAAGAGAGACACAGAGACACTCCAACAAACTGAAGAGATAAGTTTAACATAATTTCTACCATGAATTTATGCAACAAGTTGAATATCTTTATGTTCTTGAATGTGTCGTATTGTTATTCCATCATAGCTGTTCTTTTTGAATCATGTGAAGTACTGTTATATACGCTATCGGTTTAAAACTGTAATCAAGTTTCTGCACATTCTTGCAAGTTACGAAGTAACGTGACAGTTATGACAGCCATAAACAGCAGTCAAATTGAAAGGTTTGATACTGACTCACAGATTTAGAACTGGTCCTTGATTAGTTTTGTAATGCGCTAGTGTTTGGAAGAAAACATATATAAATTATAGACTGGTTTCAAATCAACACTAATAGCAGAAAAAGATATGAAATGACTATAAATATTTTTGAAAGCGAAGTGTAATGTACACATAGAAGTAGATGCAATACGAGAGACTTTGTAGCATAGCACATAGAAGTCAGTGGCGGGGTTCACGGGTTCCATCTGCCACGAAACAAAGTACGAAAAAAAGAATAGTAAAGTTGCTCATACAAGTGTCTTGTCAGAGTCCTAACAGTTCAACCTCATTAACACAAAGACAAAAACTGGCTGAAAGCTTGGACGTCTACGCTCATGAGTCAGTGCGTGTGTATGGCGGTGGTATGGGCTACTGGTAATCTACCATTTGGTGTCTTAATGTTGAGAATATTTGAAATAGGGAAAAAATACCGTTCCTAGGCAGCTGTATCGCATGTCGCTGTCACCGCCAACCATCTGTGGGGGCTCGTTAGGTCTCAAACATGTACGCTTCTCCTTCGTTTACCGTCTGTATAGAATGAATTCTATAAGGTCCAGTGATGATGAAGAAATATTAGCTTTCATTCTTTTGCTTTTCTTGCGAATAATTCTGAGAAGCAGGTTAATAGACTGGGATGTTAGAAATAAGTCAAAGAAGACTTCACGAGTATAAGTATTCGGAGCTTGCAATGAAAAATACCTAAGCTCTGATATGAAAAAAATATACTTTTAAAACGCGGTGGCAACGAACCTGAGATAGAGAATAACGAAATGCACAATGAGGTGCGTACCTTACCTTTTTCATGCGTATATACGTACAGTACTGGTCAGTAGTATTAGGACAAGGTCCTTTTTACTTTTCTAGCATGTACCTTGTACATTAGTTGTACATTAGTATAGCAACACTAATTAATATTTGGCACATTTCAATAAACACGTTTCTTTAATATTTCAAGTATTTCTTTGCAAAATACATTGAAGGAACAATTGCAAGCTGCTTGGCAAAAAGTGACAGTACAAACACTAAAGAAATTATGATTTCAATATCTGAAAGACTGAAGGTTGTGATAGGAGCGAAAAGGTGATACAAAATATATTAAATATTGTGTTTTATTTGTTTACCATGTAGGTAGAAGTCTATGTACCAACATTGATTGAATATAGTTTAGCTTATGAATAGTGTTTTTAGCTTATGTACAATACAACGTAAATGCTATAAAATTAAAAATCTTGTCCTAATACTTTTGAGCAGTACTGTAGCTGTACTGTAATAAAATCACGCATGTAATTGTTTCCCTAAGTTTCATACAATCCACGTGCAATTTTTCAACGATGACTCTGGTGTGTTGGTATAGTACACATGTATGTAACACGCACGTGCTTAAAGAGTCAATGAATAACTCGGTCTCTGTGATAAATTTATGCTTGAGTTCGACGTGAAAATTGTTTGTAATGTTTGGACTGCAGTTGAGTTTGAACTTGATCCGCTTAAACTCACACATTTTAACCTGCTTGTTTAATTCATGCGCACGCAAACTCTTACAGTGTTTTATCAGCAGTCACAACATGTGACAGCGTTATAAGTTAATGAATTCTCAAGGCTGGCTCTTGGATCAAAACAGCGTGCTTCTGCAACAACATTTGCTCAACTTCCTCCAGTCTGATCTTCATTCTGCACTCAAGCTGACAGACATAACGAAAATAATGTAAATAGTAAACCGAAATATATGTATTTATACGTTACAAAGTTTGACTGTTTTTGTTGCTTTTAAGTAACGATAACAGAGAAGGAGGGAGAAACAAAAGAAAAAATTTCATCAGAGATCTAAAAAAGGATGTTTGGCAAAAATAATGAAATAAATATGAGGAGTGGTAAAACGTCATTGTGAAACCTCACAGTTCACAGAAAAGGAAGAAAGTTTACAGTACTCGGAGTAGTTACATTACCCCATTTTCTAGGAAAATAACATCCCTAAAGTACCGGACATCAAACACGTGGGGCGGATAATTGTTTTTCTGTTTATTGGCGCCAGTAGCAACATAAAACCCAGCACCTCGGCCATCTGGAGACCCAAACAAAAGGATGAGCGAGATAAAGAGTTTCAGTCATTCTAGCAGCGCCCACAAGCCCGTAACAGCAGGACGCACGCACAAAGCAGCGCTGCTCTCGTAACATTTGAACGCTCTTAACTGTACGACACAAGCCGGTAATACTTGCATTAGTGCGCCAATTGACTCTACACCAGCACGGGGGAGTGCCTCATTATCGATCGCTTCGGATTACCACTTGAATCGAAGTATCTCTGTAAGCATTATTGAAGATAAAAGACTTGGTGAGAGTCGTTCTCTCAATGCCAGACAGTGTTTCGCTTGTGTAGAGACCCGTACTAAAACAGTTATAAATTTCGCTACAGACAGCGCAACTGTGCTGGCTCACACACACCACGATGCTGCGAATCAGGGTATGTGTGACACCTTCAGATGGAAGTGACTGGATTTTTGCGTTACACTTGACAGTCTGTCAGCATAGATATACTTCAACTATCGATGTTTTGTCAACGTTTTAGCTCACTCATTAGAATCTGTAATACTAGATCAAAAGATTCATAAACATTACCAAATTGAAATATCAGTAGAGTATAATATTCACATATTGTCATATTTTAACTTTACATAATTATTGCTTGAACTTTCCCCCACAGCCAACACACTCAAAACAGTCGTAGCATCACAAAAGTTCTGACAGGATACTATTTTCTTTCAATCACCTAAGTTACTATAAGCTTCGCAGTCACGAAATACCAGAAAGAGTTGAAATTTTTATACAGGAAATGCATAAGGAATAAGTCTCATCTTCAGGTCCACAACTATACTTGAACTAGCGATTTAATGAACACTTAAATTATACGCTGCATACCTACCCTTTGAAGGCATGAGTACCGAATTATCGAAACCAAATTTCCAATATGAAACATGTGATAACTCTTAACTAAATCAAACACAACTATCAGGGGCAGAGCCTAGACTCTAAAATGGCAAATCATCACGCTTTTTCGCATGTCTACAGATTGCTATTATGGGAACGTCTCATAACACAGAGTCGCTACGAAAGTGTACACAAAGATTTCGAAGGTTATTCATTTTTGTCTACAAACAGAGCTTTCTACTTTCAGGCTATTATTTATTTACGTAGTTTCGAGAAAATTTCCCCGTTTTACCATTTCATCGTCAAAGTATCGTACAACATGAAAGCCCAACAACCTCCTGCAAAAAATACTGAAACAAGTAATACGAATTTTCAGTTGACGATGTGAAATTCCTCACTACATACATACGTACGAGTACATACATGTCTGAAAGACAACACACCTCACAAACAAGGGGAGCAAAATCCGTAGACTTTTTGTTCGCAGTACCAGGAGTCTCGTTTCATAAAAATCTGGGTAAGTTTCTTGAAATGGAATAAAATTCGTAACCATCGTTAGGACATTATGCTCCTCTTTTCCAAAGCAATAAACATGCAAACGCTCGTTGGTGCTCTAAAAGTAACTCACAAGAATGATATAACTGACAAATAATGTTTGAATCAGTAGAACTAAAAATCAATGTCAGTCGAGTTTTCAAAAACATTTAGCAAACCCTTTGGTATTGATTTAAAATAAATTTTCTTTCAACAACTAATAAAAAATTCAATCAACAAGGAGCCTGGGGAAGCAAAACGCATAAAAGCAACACTAACAGGAGGCAAAGATCTTAACGAGGACGAGGTGAGAATGGGAAAAATGTCAACTGGGGGAACAAAGCGAAGGTCCTCAAAAACGGCAAGAAAATGGAAGAAAATATTATTCCACGAGTAAGATTATAAAAAGGAACACTGCAGGTAAATTTCAAAAAAGATTGTTAAGTTAATTTCACAAAAATCATACAAATACACAATTTACAACCAACACAATCTCAAACGAACGGGATTTCACTTAAAACAGCAAAAAGTGTTGACAGAAGTAATCAAATCAAGAAGAACAAACAGAAAAGTTATAGGGAACCCTAAGATGTACATAAACAAAGAAACAGAAATTTTCTTTCACTTTTAATCTGGGCTGTGAGGGAACCATGAAGTTCATCTGGCATCCCGTGTGGTGCTGTCACACACGCGCAGACTGTGCGTGTGTCTGAACACAGGACCTGTGTTTCACACGAGAATCCTGCTTGTTTAGTTACGCTAACCCAACATCGTGAACCACGGCATCATTTTACGCGAGGGTTCCGTATCTTCAGTGACCCAGCATGCCAAATGCCTTCAGAGCTTAACAGCTTACTCTTCTTATTACACTAATTAATTGTTTACGCACACCGAGTGCGCGAATCGAAAATAATCAGTCGAAAAAGTGCCTAAATACATGGCGTTAGTGTTCAACTGAGCGATTATTTGACTTGATGTGCCGACAAGTATTTGACTTGATGTGTGTTCGTAATTACACCAGAGTGAAATATGAAGTAGAAATTAGGTTGATGCGCTAGTTATTTTCAGTCCGTGAAGAACTTAACACTTTAGAGCTGTTGTTTGATGAAATATGTTAGCCATAAAATATTTATGAGTGCAAGGACGCTTCAATACAACATAATGTTTATTATCTACAAAAAGTAACTTTATTTTAAAATAATATAGACTCTTTTAATACGAAGCTAAACGTCCTTTCACACAAAAAAGCAAAAATCTTCTCAAAATTTTCTCATGAAATATCTTTATGTATGCCACGCAATCCGAATTGCTTTATCGAACATTAAAACATTCGTACAACGATATATTGAAGAAGAAACCCTTTGATGACCAGAAACTCAATAGATTAGTTACGTAAAAGCGAAAATACGAAAGGTGCAATGAAAAAAAGCAATATAATGACAATATATTACTTCCTAATTGTTAAATATTCAACACGTAAAAAGAATTCAAGGTACAGACTGAAAAACATGGAACAAATACAAGTAACTAGGGAGAGAGCTTCTCACGCCAGCTTGAATACAATACCAAACTTATAATTCTATTGGACAGAGAACTGTGAACACCAAACACATAAACTGTAGGTGGCCATTTTAGCAGTATATTGTTGTCGCAGCAGCACATGAGCCTGCCAGATGTCAACCCAAGAAATGAGGATTAGACTTGAACGACCCTTTCTTTGACTGTGAGCCAATCCCCAAACTGCCCATTGTGTGACGGGACACGGACTGCAGGCGCTCAAAATCACGAACTCTGATATGACGATACAGCAGGAAGATACAACAGGGCCTGTGCCTTCACATGTGAATGTCCACAGACTAAAATAGCTCGATAGTAAGCAACACGAACAATTGAACACACACTTAATGTTTGAAGGTGACTGAATTGGAATTCACTGCAGTTGAAAGTTGGAGAAAACACTTTCGAACCTGACCAATGGAACACCACTAGATTTTGAAACTAAATAATTAGAAACATTGAAAATACCAAGCCTATTTTTACGGTCGATAGCATATTAAGATTTTTGAATGTTTCACGAATAACAAGATTCCAGTATCACGTATTTTAATTGTGTGCGCGGATCGCTATACATAGAGGGATATTTCACAACTTGTCCAACACAAACAAAGAACCGCGACTCAATGTAACGGTATTTAAACTCTCATTTAGGATGACCCCAGTTGGCAGAAATTGTTGCACATTCTCAAAGTTTTGAAACTCTAGTAAAGAATTCGGAAATGATCATTCAGTGCGCGTTATGAACAGAATTAATTTTTTTTAGGATGCTCCCACGCTCCCAAGTTTGTGTTAACAGAAGCAACTTCAGACCAAGAGGTGCGGGAGTGAATCCCGTTTGATGTTGAAAGGGACAGTCTAGTTCTAACTGCTGATATGTTCGTCACAGTTATAGAAGTTGCTGTGTCAAAAAAACACATCCACCTATATATATATATA
>VCRD01000070.1:449225-473174 GCA_006783055.1 Trinorchestia longiramus | reverse complement strand
ATATATATATATATGTATACATACATATATATACATAAACATATGTGTGTGTTTGCACAAATGAAGTGCCTGCTCAGAAGAAATGAGATGACATTTCTGAAATAGGAAATACCGAGGGCATTTGACAGGCACCGTGAGGAGAGGACATGTAAGTGTAATATTTGTCGATAAATGAGTTCAGTAACTTCAATGCAACGCGCTACACGTCAGGCACCACGAATGTTCATTAAATGAGCAACTAAGAAACAATCAAGGGAAAAGATTCAGAACAGTAACTGAGAAAATGTAGAACACAAGCAGTCTATTGATTTTATAGATATAAGAAAATAGGCAGGCAAAAGTCGACCCATGACAGGTAGGAAAGTCTAATTTAGGCTCGTTAGCATTTTAATGCAACACAAATTGTTTGTGCAGAAATGAGCTACATAAAAATTAATAAATTTCTATTTAGAAATTTTAGCCGGAAGCGTTTAACCAACACCGATAGTAAACTTCTACATATTTATGTCGTAAGGACTATGATGAAACATTTAACACACGCTAAGATTTTCTCTGTTGCCACAATATAAAACCTAATTTTTAAAAGTTCAAGATGCAACTTGCACGCAGTTTTGGAAAGCGAACAATCTGATGAGGCAGAGCACGACGGACGGTCGTAAAGTAGATGATTTGTCCGGCACCCACACCACACACGTGCAGCTCAGCACCACTGCGCTGCAGGTAGACATGCAATACTTCAAGCGTACCTGGGTTTTAGGCAGGTAGACATGCAATACTTCAAGTGTACCTGGGTTACTAGGCAGATAGACATGCAATACTTCAAGCGTACCTGGGTTACTAGGCAGGTAGACATGCAATACTTCAAGCGTACCTGGGTTTCTAGGCAGGTAGACATGCAATACTTCAAGCGTACCTGGGTTATTAGGCAGGTAGACATGTATAATAATACCTCATAAGTATCTCAACTGGAAAGCATTTATTCTTCGATCAGTTGGATGTTCTTGCCCGCTAAACATATAATCGCAAAGTAACGTAAATCAACACGCTAAAAATGAAAATGAATGAACCTAGCTATTATATGTTAAAGGTTAATTAAACGATATCAAGTATCAGATGGTTAGCAATGCATTGAGTAGAGGAAGCAAGTCAAAGTAAGGTTGCATTAAAATTAATTGATTTCGAGGGGAAGAGTAAGTTACAAGCGAGTGAAAAACTTGCTACAAGAAACATAATATGAAATTGACACGTTATAAAATTTTAAGTAACGTGAGTCAATTTTCATGTGAGATTTAATTCCCATGTAGAAAATTGACAAAAATACTCGTGTGTGAGCGACCCACAAGAGGCAACAAAGTGATTAATATCCAGCCACAAGAATTTCCATAGACAAGAGCAGCAGTACAGCAGCATGTCGCTGTAATCTGAGTGAACGCTCACACTTGAGTCGTGGGTATAATAGAATGAACACTTGTTAACAATTAGGTTGCAGAGGAAGAAATAATACTCGTAATTCACACATAAAAGATGAGCGAAAAAATCTGCTTTAAAGCTTTTCTCTTATATTAAATATATCCCGCATGTACCTCTTGTCTTCAGAGAAAGCACTAGTTCTTTCTAGTAATCACTGCAGAACTCAGAAACATTTGACAACATTCGGTTTACGTGACTTAAAAATTTTCTTTTATAGTACGAGTATTTATTTTACAAGCAGGATACATCTCGTTTGTAGTTGAAGTATCGTAGGAATAGCATTTCACATCAAAAGTGTACTCTCTTTCACAAATATCCATAATAGTTTAGCAACACTTTAATTTACTTTGCGTTTCTCTTTTGCTGTAATTCTGAAACAACTTATAAGATAAATTTAATCTTAAAACTACAGCCAGTATTTTGAGTTCATAATGCCTACAAAACACTGGTCGACTTTTTTCCGTCATATGCCTCGCTATGCTTTTTATTCATCAGAGAATGTTGCACTCCCTAAACTCCCATACAATTCTGGTCATGCTCTCGAAACTGCCATCCATTGAAGAAAGATTATAATTAATTCATTATGTAATTAATTAATGAAAATCGATGTCAATTAACACGTGAGAGCAAATCATTACAATGAAGCCAAATTGATCATGGCATGTTCAAGTGTTCTTTATTGTTGATAAAAGCAACTGGACAAACATGTTACCATCTAATAGAGAGATATTTCATGCCCAAACGAACGAACCCCGATTATGTGAAGAAACTGTACCTGTATTTAAATTTTAGGACCTGAACTCTGGGATGTAAACACTTTTCCAGTCAGACTCTGAGTGAACTGTTCAATGATGCTCGAGTGCCAAACCATGCACAGCAACGGGATGTACTGAACGAAGTGTCAGCTCGTACTGCACGAAACGTCAGTTTGTACTGGACGAAGATCAGTTTGTACTGGACGAAGCATCAGTTTATACTGGACGAAACGTCAGCTTGTACTGGACGAAGCGTCAGTTTGTACTGGACGAAGCGTCAGCTTGTACTGGACACCACAGTGTGACCAGAGAGGCAATGATAAGGCAGGACGCACAACAGCGTAGAGTTATTGTCTCCATTGACCACCTCAACATCTTAGCTAACGCTCACATCTAATTGACGTGTTCCAGAGTCCTATTTGCCTTAACGAGCAAAAATGTGACCGTAATACAAAAAATAAGTATGCATTTGCAGCTGATTGTGTAAACAACTGGTTTGCTTTTTGTTTAATTTCGTTTTCGTTCGTTTCACGTTTCTAGTATTTAATTTTACTTATGCATATAACGATTTTCATATATAAAATTTCTCTCTAATAAACATCGATGTCCTTGAATTGTGGTTCATTCCATATGCATAGAAAAACCTATGGTGCAGAACTGTAGTCAACCTTGCAAGAATATTGGATAAGAAACCCCCAGTATAATACAGTACAAATTCAAACTATGACATGATTTCGTGAATAATTTTAGACGAAATTGGACTTGGGGAGCAACCCAAAAATGGGCCAAGCAGCTCGTTCCTGGTGCCATATTTTATTCTATTCTATTTCGTTTGGAAGCTTAATATCGTAATGCCGCCTCGCATTCCTACTCCGGTTTCCACTAAATGTTTTATAAAACACATATAGCTTCAATTCACAAGTTTTTCAAATTGAACACAAAATGTTTGTTATTCACAGCAAGTTTTTTCCCTCCCATGAACATATATTACACATGAAGGTCGGTCAAATCAATACAAGTAATTTCAAAGGCTAACTTTACATTCCCATCATCAGACTATGGTTTACACCTGATAGTTGCGTTTAACATACAAGGACGCGCACGCTAACGCCACATCAGTTCACTCAACATCAAAGGCTAATGCAATTCGCTGTCTGAAGTTGCAAGCCCCGACCACGACCTCCCTCCTTCTCCACCGAGCAGCCACGGCAGCAACAAATCAAAGACGTTCGCAGGGACGCAATTCAGAAGCAATGAATTACACGCCACTGGGGGGCGCACTGTCGGCTCCCTCAGAGGCGCCATGCTCCCTCATCGATTCCTCTTCAAATATTCCATGCAACCCATGAGAACAAGGCTCTGCCGAATACAAAATACTGCTGAGCTTCTTCACAAATTGCGTACCATGTCGTAGATAACTTCAGAGTATAATTATGTTTGCTTTTCTAACAGGTTCAAACAATTCGTATAAGCAAAAGTTCAATAGCTTTCAACCTCTAAAAATAAGTAAGAGTTCGACAGCTTTAAGCCTCTCAAACAAGTGAGAGTTCAACATCTTCAAGTTTCTCAAACAAGTAAAAAATTAACAGCTTTAAGCTTCTCAAATAGATATCAGTAATATTGCGTTAAAAGAATAAGATGAAAACCCCGTTTTCTTGTTCAAAAATGAACAAGTGATTTCTTCATTCCCTAGCAGTAAAAAATGATTGGATTTTTCTTTCCATCATACGGATTGCCATTGTGTGCGAGCGTATTATATAGGAAAAGAGAGGCATCTCAGTTCATTCGCTCACGAGATCTAGCTTGTGTTTATATGTGAACACGCAACATGAACGCGATATACTCTTCACGCTTGCGCTGTATGTATGGAGAAATTTTCGCTCAATTAAAACGTTTTCAACTCTTGCACTAGTCTTCACTGTGAACATATTATACATAGATAGCAGCGTTTAATATCTAAGACACCAAAACCGAGCAAAAATTTATAATAAAGATTATTTCGTATTAACAAATTCAACAACGGCAGATGATCATTACGTTTCATGTTACTGACTGTACACGATGTATTTTCTCATGAAAATTATGGTTAATGGTCGTCAGTAAATTTCAGAGCTCTTTACGTTTCCAGCCTCCATGGAAGGAGCGTCTTTTATGCATTACCCCCAGACCTCTAAATTGAAGCGAAACTATCGTCTGATATCGACACTCATGATAAAAGGCGAATTTCATAGTTTTTCAGAACGTACCTCGTGCAAGCTCAGCGCGCCGGCAAACTGACCGGAAAAATGTCGTTTATAATAGAGCGAGAGAAGGTCTCGGTCCATTCCACGAGTCCGAGCCCCTGAAGAGAATAGGCCATACCGAGCGCTGGAACAGGCTGGGCTGGAACAGACAGCTGGAATTGCCCCTTAGCCTAGCAACAAATTCCCGGGTCTGGAACATCAAAGGCAAACAACATCCCCAGCCCAAGGATGTTATGAGCTCTGACGCAAAGTTACATATGGATCGAAGCAGCGTTGCACTCAAGCGCTGCTCAGTTGCGAGTAATGCTTGCTACATGCACTGCGAGAGAGAGCGTCCAACTCAACTTTGTTCGAGGGGAATGAACTGAGCTGAATGCAGCTGCGTCCTTATGAGGGCTAACCCCATTACAACACAGAATCCGACCGTGAACTAAGAACCCAAAATCAAGTCTTTGCAACAGTTCCATGTACTTAAATTGTCATTCTTTTCATAGAACACATTGATGACCATGTCGAAAAGCAAACTGCATCGAGAACATGAGCGTCATATATTTTTTCTTAGTAAAACAGAAGTATGATTATACGGCGAACTATCAACAGGAAATGAGTGTTTTTTAAATAGGTTAAATAGTTTCAAACGTTTTACTATGTCCACATTTAATACTATATGGTAACTCGAAAATTATGATACAGAAACCTAACGATTTTTTATCATCTCTCGATCTCAATTTAGAAATTTTGAGGTAGTACGAGTATTACAAGAAGTTTATCTAACTTATTTAATATTGAAAGCGTTAAATGAAATTCGCTCCGTGCCGAAATTACATGTGAAACGAGAATATTTTCCGAGCCACTGAGCCCAGAGCGACTATTAGCGGTGCCATTAAAGCGCAGTGCAGGGGCCAGGCTTCCCTCGTGTCCGAAAAGGAGAAAAATGGACAGAATAATGGTAGTTTTCGTAAATAAATAGCGAAAACCATCAATCTCGTGAACCCAGCCACACAAACGACTCCCTTTGTAAAAGGTCTACCTTGCCCAAGGATATGGATGAGCGATTGGTAATTGAGGCGAAGAGTACCTTTCTATTATGATGAATTTCAAACCCTATGCAGAACATGACTTGTGCGCTAATAAAAGGTAGAGTTGTGACGCTACAGAGAGAGTTGTGACTCAGGCAGCGACAAGCATGGAACTCTACGCCCTGAAATAAAACTCCACAACGGGGCACGATAAACATATAAAGTCTTGCTCGCAAACTGCTCTACCCACAAAGACGACAGTAGCCTAGTTACGGCCAGTGAGAGTAGGAATGCAAAGTTTTGCGACGGTGTCGAATGACAGTTTTACTAACAGATCACAATACTTCTCAAAATAAACCGGTAGCTGAGCCAGAATACATCACCAACACAAACATTCACCGAGTTAGCGCCAGCATAAGGTCTAGTTTGACCAATATTTGAGATTAAATTAACCATGTTAGACAAAGCGGACTCGTTTGACGAGGTTGCTCAGTGTAATAATTACTATCAAGTCTAAAGTTTACGGAAATTAAATTCTCGCAGTGGCGATACGGATAAGCATAACGAAGAGTACTAGAGCTCTCCAAGAGAAAACAAGCACCGAGACCCCAGGTTCAGGAACATGACTCCACCATCAACACCGCTCCAACAACTTTGGCCGGAATGCACATAAGTAGAGTCCATAAAGACGGTTCGGACCAAACAAACTCACTCAACTAATATCAAACAAAATGTGCAGGACTCTGCTAGAAACAAAGCCACGAAATGCTTCTCTTGAGCGAAATGCATCCCTGAGGAGACGGTATTGTGCAGTAAGCCAGAGAAGATTGAGCAGTTTCAACAGCTAAACAGCGCTGTAAAGTTATTTGTAATGCCACAATAAACTGCATAATACTGCTCTCTATAAAGACATGTTAAGCAGGCAAGTACACATTTGTGCAATAAGATTTTTACTTTTGCGCATCATGCTGTACTGATTTGATAGCTCGCCTTTATAAGTGAGAGGAAAATTAACTTTGAATGTAGCAACCAGGAGCCGGAATACGGCTGAATATATTCCTGTAAGTTCGCTAGGCTGAAAAATAAAAAGTGATATTAGTACAGTCACGATTTCTATTTCATTAAATGTTGGTCACACGATATTAAACGCTGACACAACCTACTAGTTCATATTAACAGGACAGAAGCTGCAAAACGTCAAACAATGAAAAAATAACATCGCCGAAAATTTGTACCTAATATGGAAGTGATACAAAAGCAATCTCATAATTACTTGCAGTTTAGGTTACTCAAAGACAGTAATACAGAAATATAACTGAATTATTCGGTCACGCCCGAATTATTCGCCTGAATTATTCGGTGACGCTTAAATTAAGAGAAATAATTTCGATTATAATTCAGTGCAGCCAAGGTAAATGCTAAATGAAGAGACAACAACTTGCAGCACTTAAGCATGCAATTATCAGATCTTGCCAGCACGAGGCTCTTATAGACTGAGGTACCGCCACTTCTCCACCCGAGTAATCCGTCGTAAATTTCCGAATTATAAACCGAACAGCTGATACGAAAACGCACGACTGAATACTAATACAGGCCACAGAAACCACGAGTTCCCACGGCCGATGGAGGCTTTTGAACATATACCTTACGAACTGGTTAACGTTCGACCGAAATGAAAGAGCGCTGTTTAATTCAAGCGCGATAAATATCCTCAGCGAGAGTACACTAGCGGTTCCAGAATACTACCCTCAAGTATCTGAAATATCAGATTGCCCGCTATTAAGCCCTGGTGCTGTAGAGCAGTGGACACCCGCTTGCAAAACACTCATACAAGGATGGGGATAAGCACATCACTGTTGCAGCTAACGTAGCAGTGCTACCAACAACCCCACACAGAGATCTTACTTATGACCCACCCTTTACAAACAAATTAGTCCCGGACACATCGGAGGCAGTTGACCAGCACAGCCATGTCCATGATGCTGAGCAGTTAGACGTGGAGGCTGAGAAGCGTGGTGGCAGAACTGTCCGTCATGTACTCGATGATGTCCTTCATTACAGAGCGAGGAGAGCTCTCATGTTCTGTGCGCCGTCTGTTTCTCATTCATCATCGTAGGAGGGAAATGTCAATCCATAAAATTAGATATTCAGAGTTTTAACTACGCATGCCAGTTAGCTAAATTGTTTACTGAATTTGCTTGTTATTATAAACCATGGATTGCATTTTCTTTATACTGTACGAGATATCATATTTTTCGTCATTTCAAAATTATTCTCATCATGAGATTTGATTTTAAATACGATGACACTACCCAAAATATTATTGCAGGTACGGTTAAAAGATCATAGATTTGTAGTATAAAAATAATTGAGAACCATAACAGAACTTCAAGTAAGCTTCAGACTAGTCTCTTTCGGAAAAGTTCATTCTTGAGACGAATAGTTCAAACTAACGTCATTATTCTCATTGCTACTTTTTATTCAGCAAAATATTCTTGCTAGCATATCCAGTAAAGTAATGTAGTTAAAGAAATAATGTGGCATCAGCGTCATCTGTTTAAATCTGTACCGCAACATGAATGAATAAAGTTGCACTCAAATGAGAACATTTTTTAATAATTTGAACAGTAAATAGTTTCGACTCATTAAAGAAGAACCTATAATAAATATGCTCCGTTTTTTCGAGCGGAGAATTTAAGAATTCCAAAGACAACAAACGTTTAAAGAATATTCCAGGCATCTGGACTGGAATGCTTCCGAGAACAAAGAAGAGACTTGGAGCTGCATGCTCTAGCTACTCAGTATGCGCAGTGGCGAGCTGGTGCGGAGGACAGGCTCTTACAATATCAGTCATGAACACACAGTGCATGAATTTACAGAGTGCAGCATCTATCTTTTTCATTCATTTTGTTCGCTCTTCCATTAGAGGACAATGCTTCACGTTCTAACTTAGAACAAAAAGTTCAACAAACTTATGATAAATAAGAATGAGAATGATAAAGAGAAAAAAAGGAATTATAAAAAAGAAACAAAAATGAAACAGCCCTTATTACAACATGAGAACGTAAAAATATGACGAAAAATGCATGAAAATTATGTTAGATTTGCGAAAGATCAGCAGGAGAAAATAATAGAAACTATATTCAAAAGACGTTCAATGTAACTTACAAACTGTTTTGAATAATACCTCAGAACTTATGGGTCTCAACATTAAAATGTGTCAAAACTATGATCATTCGTCAGTACTGTACAGTACTGTGCTCAATTAAACATAACACAATAATCAGTTGTTTAAATGTTATTATACTCGTGTACCACAACTTCATGATTCTATTGGGGCTCGTTACCACACTGATTTTCATTTTTCTATTGATAATTCAAAGGTATGACGATTAATATACGTAGAAAATGAATTTGCGACGCAGTTAGGTAAATTCTTGCATGAATAATATTGAAGATCCAGATCCCCACCGCAATTAATGCCAGTTAGACTACAACATTTCCCGGCAGCGAGAAAAATACGTTCCTAACCCGAAGTAGTCCTAAAGAAATTAACAAGGTGAGAAGGAGAAACCTGGAGATGCGCAGCAGGCTCAGCATAAAAGCCTCTCGTCGTTACTTTAATTCGAGAAGAAGATCTTGACTGGAAATCTGAAAAATGGTCGCTAAAATCCCGCATAAATTGGAGGGGAAAGATCCGTATAATTGAGGCCAGAGATCCTATGCTGAAGAAGAAGATCATCGCTTCTTTAAGCGACGGTGATGAGTGGAGATAGGTCGACCCATGAATGAAATGTTGTACAGGTCCCAGCTCTCAGGAAGAAAATAAAGAGCGTGATTTGTGCTTAGAGTTTAGCAAGGATGACACCATGCGAGACTCAGGCACTCAACAAAGTAACTGCTAACCGTTTATTAGTAAAAAAAAGATTTTCGCAAATATCCTGGTAGTATAATAAAAAATTACTATGAAATTAGATAACATTGAGGGATCTGAGCTATTTTCCAACACAAACGGCTTCTGAGATTCCCTTCAACACAAATCGTTTCTATGTAATGTAAACATTTATCTAGACCAAATCGTTTTACTATCATTTACTATTTTCTTCGCAAACTCGAAAAAAGCTACAATTTCTCGAGAATTTAAATTTTCCAGGCGTTCCTAAGCCTGAGCAAGCGTATTAGTTTGATCTGTTATCGCCACTAGGCACATAACACTCACGTCACCCCCATAAATCTACGTCTGAAACGTGCGTGATATGTACGAGTAAGTGAAGCTAATTCTTCTCTGGCTCTAGTCGCTCCGTACGCGCCTACGAAGCTGTTGCTTCTGGCAGCCTTTGTTCTCGCTAAGTTCAATACATTTGCGCTCAAGCAAATACTTACAATCAGACGGTGGAAAAATAAACCGAATGTATTTTTCCTCAAAGCAAGCTTGGTTGAAAATATATTGTAGCCCGAGATCCAATCGACAAATTGGGTAAATTTTTGGTATTTCAGCTGAAATTTCTTTAGCGATATCGCTACGATGGCCAAAAGTATTTAGTAGAAGGAAAAGACAGAAAATTAACACCTATAACGACTCTGAATTCTACACAACGCATTTACACAACACCTTTTGTCTAGTGAAGGCATCAAACACATAAACATACTTCCAGACACTTGCACTACACACTACAATTTACATAACTGCGTTTGTTAATTGAAGGCAACAAAGACACATACATACATAGACAGTGGACCATTATAATCTATATTTAAGGACTACAATTGAAGAAGTCAGAATTACTCCTGCAATTGTACCAGGCTAATGAATGCACGACCCAACAGAGATCATCTTGTAAGTCAAATGGTGTTGCAGCATCATCAGTGATCACAATTATCTTTTAAACTAAACATAGTGTTGCAGCATCATCAGTGATCACAATTATCTTTTAAACTAAACATAGTGTTGCAGCATCATCAGTGATCACAATTATCTTTTAAACCAAACATAGTGTTGCAGCACCATCAGTG
Source organism: Trinorchestia longiramus (assembly GCA_006783055.1). Classification (NCBI taxonomy): domain Eukaryota; kingdom Metazoa; phylum Arthropoda; class Malacostraca; order Amphipoda; family Talitridae; genus Trinorchestia; species Trinorchestia longiramus. The sequence goes on along the minus strand of VCRD01000070.1, from coordinate 462,674 downwards.
ATCACAATTATCTTTTAAACTAAACATAGTGTTGCAACATCATCAGTGATCACAATTTTCTTTTAAACTAAACATAGTGTTGCAGCATCATCAGTGATCACAATTATCTTTTAAACTAAACATAGTGTTGCAGCACCATCAGTGATTACAATTATCTTTTAAACCAAACATAGTGTTGCAGCATTATAAATAATGAAAATTATATTATAAACTTACACAGCGTTGCAAAAATTTCAGTAATGAAACTAATCTTTTAAATCAAACAAGGATTTGCAGGAATGTCAATAATGAATATCACCTTATAAATCAAACAGTGTTGCGGCAAACTGAACAATTGATCATCGTCTCTTACCTTGAACACATTGTTGCAACAATATCAACAAGTTGAGCGTAAAGCAGCAAAAGTACGGTCTCCCATTAAGTCAAATTTACACTAACGGATTAATTAAATTTTCGAAAGCTTATCACTCATTTGCCATTAAATAAGTTGACGTCCGGCATGAACGTCGCATTCAGTTACTCGTTTGAATAAAGTTCAAATTGAATACCACACATAAAATGGAAAAGGAATGTATGAATGACATAAACAACAAATGTTGTTCATGATTACGAGCTCGAGCGTTCCAATAGTTCGAGACATGCTTTAAATTCCTAGACTGTAAATGAGTCTTGCGAATTAATGGCATCGCATAGGAAGGGGTGGTGCTTCACATACTTGCTTTTATCGCAGTCTCATTTCATTTGATATGAGCGCGTTATAAAAAATACAAAAGTAAATTAATTTTAGCAAGAAAAATACCTTCGGAAATATTTTTTATCTTCATTTGTTTTTGTACTCCAGTTCCGTCCGTACAAATGTAATAGCTGAGCCAGCAAAGAAGGCTTGTATTATGGTCTCTCATATCATAAGAAAGAGATAATCGTACAAATACACTAAGGATGCACGGCCAAGTCAGGCTCTTGACAAGCAAAATGTCGCAAATCACAGCACAAGAATGCTGCTAGTCAAAATAAATAACATCTTCTCAATTAACTAAATGTTGATGAACACCGTAGATGAGTTGTAATCAAAACTAGTTTCAAAGTCAGGTAAAATATTTCGCTGGTTAACATATTGATATTTAGTTTGAGAACAATTTTAGCTTCCACCAAAAAGTTTAAAAGATTTCAAGGGAAATGTTTCTATTTGCTATTAACAGGAAGGAGCTGATAATGCATTGAAACGAAATGATTTGATCCAAAAAGTTACTGGTTGTTTGTCAATTTTGCTGCTATCACTATTCATGTCTCAGAGTGCCTATCAGTAAGTCGGCTTGGATTATAAGTATCTCAACACCAAGTAGCTAAAAATTATGTATTTCAACTCAGAACAATTTGAAATGCGACTCGTATGAGTGAAGTCAGACTTACGGACACTACACGAGATGACATAGAAAAAGCTTCACAAGGCGCTTGAGATGGAATCCATGCGCAGGAACAGCTCACGCAGCGTCAGAATCAAAAATTGAGAAGCAATCTTGAGCAAGAGTAGACGAGGGAGTGCTTAGCAAGGGCGGATGCGAGATAGTGTAATATGATCTAAGACGTCCAGGAATGATGGCGCACTCACATCTAGCCAGCATCGCTTGTTACACCGAAAAGCTAAGCAATAGATCGCCCTCATGATACACCACTTGCAATGAATCATCTTGTATTGACGGAAAAACGACTTACGGAGCCCAGAGGTGATAGTAACTTTTACGATCTTTTTCTGAAAATACACTGCATCATTTAAGGGATCACACTATTCAATAATCCTAAAAACATTGTCAAATAATTAGAATGATCAACTATTAGTAGACCGTTGACACAATTTACAATCTGGGGGTAGAAGTAAAACCAAGTGCATGTTGGTCAATGAGAGGCACATGATGCACAAAATATCGCGTTTTGAAGGCTGAAATCTCACAAGAACTCGTCAAACGTGGGTTTCAGCCAATTAATTTTAGTACAGAAAAACTGGAAACATATTTTTTAATTTGAACATCCGTGAGCCACCAACTTAGCACACGCCGTCAGTTTGACTTTGACGATCCATCAATTTTGTATAGTTCTTACTAGAGGGAAAATAGGTTTACAGTAACAGAATTTTGCATAAACGCAGGACCAGCAAAAATACAGTACACTACTGTGTTAGGAAGTACAGCAACTGAATTGCTTAAAGTAATAATAGCTATAAAATTGAATGCTTGAAATCTGTTCATAAAATTATTAGTATTAAACAGTTATTTAGAAGTCATTATTTTCCTTTTAGACGCAATACGCCAATACTATATTGTGTATCACGTCCACAGGAGCTAAATCTGACCATGCCACAGAAAAGATGTTGACTACTCAGTTGCGGTGTATTCAAGTAATTCTAGAAGTTCTGCATCGTAGCTCCCTGCGACTAAATGGAGGCACACACAGCGCTAAGCTTGATGCAGTACTACTGTGCATGCGTGGTAGCAGCGCAAAGTCCCCGACGATAAGGCGAGAATCAAGAGTTTGACAAAAATGTGCTGGAATTAAAGTCTGGGGACGAACATTTTATGAGGGGGAGAAACCAACAGAAGAAAGCCTAAAAAGTTTTAAATTCCGCATAATGAGAAAAGATCTACAGACCAGGTTCGGGAAAGCTTCGGAGACGGAGCGCATTAAAATTCTAAAGATTAGGCAGGTCAGGGGAGGGGAATTAATTGAGGGCTTAAAGCGAACTCTAAAAAGATCTGGCAGGGAGTAATTGAAACGCAAAAATTAAAAAAAACAGTATTTGCAGAGCGCACTGTTCACTGAACAAGATCCAAATTGCTCTACAAAATCACTAGAATCGTGATTTCGAAGACACGCGTGTTCCTGGATACATGATGCTGATGTATCAAAGCCCGTTAACATCAAATTTACAGGATCCTGAATATCACGGCCCGTTAATACTACGTTTGCAGGACCCTGATATATCACGGTTTGATAATGCCAAATTTACATAACAAGAAATGAACCATGATGGCATGCAAAGTTGTGCGTTGTTCGGCCTAAACTGAAGGGAATTCCTGAGGTCTAAACATATGGAGAATTTGGGAGCACATTATGCAGCATATGTCAGCACCAGAACTGGTTGTGCTGCTGTTGCTGTGCATAATAAGCGTACGGCCGCAGCATGAAACGCAGGCACTGGCATGCAAGCCCACCGAGATGTCCAGAGTACATCTCGATTGTAAATAATTAATTCCATGGTGACCAATTGCATAGAAAGTGTTAAGCAAATATATAAGAATTTTACTCATTGATGCTCGTGAAAAAAGATACAGCAAAAAAATAGAACTGTTCATAAATTTTCGAACATCCACCACGATTAGCCTTGCAAGGCAAAGAAACTGATTATAACCATAAAATTAAAAATGTTTCTTTTACACACGTTCAAATGCTGATAAAAATATTTTTATTCTGTCGATTAAAACAAAAAATCTAGCTTGAGTTCCAACAATATCTGATCTTGAAAGTTACAGAGTTTATTTTATAATTCACAACAGAAAACATGTGGTAAGTACTAGAAACAGACATCACCCCCTTCCTGCTCTCACTTGGTGGATTTCTGAGCCTTCATTTTATGACATCACGTTATTTTATAGTATATCATTTAAATGTGAGCCTCTCTATACATTTATACTTTAGTTTAGTAATTTTCATTACAAATAAAAGAGTCCCAAAACGATTACTTTTTCAATGCATCCATGCTTAATGCAATGATTTGCTGAAGTTAATTTTGTCAAACTTTTTCTCTTAAACCATTTTAAAAGTCATCAGAAGATATTTTAAAAGATCATACCCTCGTGATACAACATACGCACACAAGCACACTATTTTAACTTTCATAGGAAGAAAGGGACTTACGAATAGTTATATTCTCTAGCTGGGCCGTCTGTTTCCCAAGCCTTCATACCTGAAACAAAAATGAAATCATTAATAAAATTTATCTGCAATAAGTTCAGCAGAAAATTATCAAAACAATATCATTACCATGAACAACATTTTTTATAATTTCCCCTAGTATTTTTGTTGCTGAGGAAACGCAAGTCACAAATGTAATTCAAATATGTGAACTATTCACCGTGTGATTAGAGTAAGACATGTAGTCTCCTTTAAACATGCAATCATTACGCACATCTATTATTCTACTGCAAGACCACCTAGAAGCATCATCTAAAGCTCGTAATAAAGATGCCTTTGGTCTTTAGCCCGCAAGAACAAATCGAAGAATTTGATCTCAGAGAACATCAGTTTTGGGAATGGAAAGAGCTTTGAGATTAGAGACTCCATACACGCAACGAAGAGACCGTGACTGCGCACCATGAACCACAGCATCCTGGCCAGCGTGGGGGCAGTCCGCCATTTGTTTGTTTCGCCAAATGGCAGCAAAGTTCCGCTGTTCACCCCAGTGCTCCCACAACACAGACGTAGCTCCAGATTTCAGAAGGCCGGGAAAGGAATTTACAGCTTCACATTAACAATACTCATGGCATCCTAGCAAGACCGTGCTTAACGTTATGTTTTCCGAACTAGTGGTCCTCCATATTTTCACATATGCACAAAGTTTTGATGTTTATTTCTTATTTATGTTCGAACATCTCATTACAATATCCATCGACATGCTCAATTGGAAAAATGAAAGGCTACTCTACTTGTAATTTTAAAACTCGCGTACTAAATAATCTTATTCTAACAAAATGAAAACGAAAAATGCAATTTAACAACTTTTAAAAATGTAAATGTTCTTTGAGGAATTATTCAATGTATTTATTCAAGATTTAAGTAGGGAACTCATATCATTTACATACATGAGAGTAAAGGTTGCACGAATTTCAAGTGAAAATTTGAGTGAACAATTGTTCCAGTTGACAACATGAATGCCTGATCTCAACCAAAATGTTATGAGGCCATGAAAGGACACTAAGGGAACAATTAAATTTTTATTGGCCATATGCTCATCGTTTGCATAAATTTAGAGTGAACAGAATACAAACTATAACCGAACACAATAACAGTGATAGCGTCAGTTGCTAATGTTTCCACCGACCAACAGCATGCAAACACATGAGCAAACATCCAAGACTGGTTTACCCAAAGCCAGAACAGGAGGGCGTTACCAAACAGTTCTAGCGGTACTAACCTAAAAAAACTAAACAAAAGCATTGTAGGTACAACGTTCGAGAATATAAGAAAGTGCATTATTCCTGTAGGATTTCCAGAGCAAGAAAGTTACACACAAGATCAAACTTTGAACTCTCAACCGGTTCGTTGTGACGCTGACTCGGTCACACCTTATTTTATACTTGCGCCATTACTTCTCATGCTTTCTTTGTTATCTTATAGAAAGCTGAGAGCTTTTAACCAACCATATCAAAAGGTAAGAAAAAGGAAGTGAATAATTACACTAGACTTGTGTTAAGGTCATTCAAGCAAGTAAATTTGTGGAGTTGGACCACCTGCGACACTGTACACCTCCAGAAACCAGCGTCCATTAATTCCAATACTCGAACTAGCAAAATAAAGGATCTCCTTTTCACGTTACTTTTATTCAGTTGTCCATTTACGTGAGACAGGAAACGCATTCACACAGAAAGCAATAACTCAGTAATTTCAACACGCGACATCAGATCAACTGCTTTTTCTTAGTCATTACTGTCAGGAAATGGAAAGAGAGGGCTGAACCTTAGTCGTTAATCGGCTGCATGTAATTCATCAAGATCAGAGAATGATGAAAATGATAAACTAGTTTCCTAGAATATATTTGCTAAAAAAGAGAAAAAACGCTACATGGAGTAGTTTTGTTGCAGGGATTAAACGGTTCATACTCCTTTGCAGACTCAACAAGATGCTCTCCTGATATTTATCCAACGTTGAATTTTTGGTTACAATATAAGTGACAAGCCTTATCTCTTACGGTGCATTAAGTAAAGAAACAAGAACTTTCCCACCACTTGGCTCCGTGGAGTGGCTCGCGTTCACATGGATGATTTTTTCACAGGTTTGAATCGACACGTAATTATTATACAATTATTAGAAACCATAACGGTGAGTTTGTTCAAGTTGTTTCATTCCCTAAAGACCAGTCAAAACACAAAAGAAACGGACGCTTCAGACTACATCATCAGCAAAATGAAGCTGATGAACAAGGAAATACACCGGGTAAAGTTGTATAAATGATGATGCCTTCTTGAATCCAGTTCTTAAATTTGACAAGAGTTGTGGACAACCAGCCTGCACCTCTAAGTGGAGGGACTCACGAGAAGATAAGCCAACCAACCATGGGAACATGGCCGGCATCTGACAGGCGGTTCAGGCAGACAGAAAGTTCATCAATCAGAGCCCGCAGCCAGATCCTGTTTTGTTTTGAGTTAGAGTTTGTGTGCCATAAAAGACGGTCGTTAGGACTCGCACAGACCCTTTAACAGTCACTCATAAGACGAGTAGGACCACCACTCTAACCTTCTGAGATCTGCTCTCATCTTCAGCAAAGCTCTCAAAAATACTGCCTAGTTCGCACTACAGGCTTGGACACAGTCAAGCAACACGATGTTGACAGACGGCCACGGAATTTTCCTGAAACGTTGTATTATGTCAATGAATGATGTACCATCAAAGGAATGAAAAATTTTGGCAACTAGCAAAGTTGCTGCACCATCGCGTCCTAGTGAAGGAAAGAGAGAGAGAGAAAAGATTCACACAATTCAAGTAACTTTTCCAAAAGAATCCTTCTTAAAATTCAAACTCATCTCACAAGATATCTCAGTCATTTAATTCTTCTTTATCATTTTTGTCATTTCATAGAAGACCATGGGAACGAAAATCTGATGTTAAAATTTAACTCATTTTAAGACCATTTCTCACCACATAAAGTTGAGAAAGTAATACAAATATAAAATAAATAAAGTTGAGAGGCATGCCGCCCTATTTTTAGTACCAACCCTAATCTGAAGAAAAAAGAACACAAAAGCATGAAGCTATTTTTACTACACATTTAAACGCACGGTAGATGCTCGCGACTATGTGAGTGTTGCTCAGGTAATAGAACGGAACAGAGATGATGCCATGTCCTGTAGTAATGCACGTGAAAGATACTCAAAATTACTGGCATTTCGATACAAATAAAACATAGATAACAACTTAAAAGAAGCCAGGAACAAAGGGTTTCTTAAGAAGCAAGAAAGGGAAGTGAAAAGCACAAAGTGATCAGTTTGGCTGAGTCTGAAACAGTTCGCCGCCACGCACCAGTAACACATGGAATACAGCAGTAAGCCTCAGCGTCTCTCATGCTGCACAGCGTAGACATCATTTTGACCTTAAACAGACAGGGCAGTAGCTGAGTACGACAATTATTGCTAATAAGTTCGAGAACAAATAAACAGACTTTGTTAAGAACGAGACTACGGCACAGCAGCGCGAATGCGGAACTCAGAAGTATACTCGAACTATAGTGTGAGTCTACAAAGTGTGGAGAGCAGTAAATTAAAAGGAAATAGAAACTGAAGAACAAAAGAAAAAAGACAGAGAAAGTTTTTTTAAAAAATGAACACACAGTAGTAAGAGGTTAGCCTAACCTTTCACAAGCTTCTCGCCATATTAGCGGCGCTTTATTCACTCCAAAACTTTCCCTATTGCTTGGCACTAGATGGTCGCGCTGGCCGAATTCCAGGGTAGAAATTTAGCTCGACGTTCTCATTGATTCTCATAACGAGCCTTAGTAAGCACGTTCCTATGGAACTTCAAGGCAGTTCCTACCTTAGAAATTAAGAAAAAGTTTTACGTATACAGGGTGGGGGCATAAATACTGTTACAAAACAAAAACATTTTTTTTTCTTGAAAAAAGATATACATTTCAAAGGCTGACTTCAACAAATAGTAAGCAATTTACTAATGTACGACTACGAAAAAACAATTCAAAATGCTTTCCTTCTGCCCTCACTGCTTTGCGAAGTCTTTTAGGAAAGTCTTTACTGGCTGCACGAATTACTTCAAAGGGTATTTTCTCCCAGAATTGATTCACTTTTTACCTTAAAACTTTGATACGCTGGCAGAGAGAAGGTCAATATTTCTTTTTATCAACATTCTGTAGATTTTGAGGTTTCTCGCTAGTTTGAATATTTTAGAGTGACTCGATCCTTTTCATCTTCTCTAAAATGAACTTTCGTATCGATTCTACAAACATTGTCAATAGTTCATGGCTAATTGTTCTAACATAAGACTTATGAAAAATATAATCATCTAGAGCTGGATCAGCTACACCACAACAGTATACGCACTGAAAGAGCAAACGTTCATGGAAAGATGAAAATTTTACAATGGCACAAAAGAAAAAAAGTATATCACAACGGCCAAGCACCAACTAACACAAATGTGTAGAAGTCCACACATCAAAAATAGCAGAAAGGAAGATTTCAATGAATACTTAAAAACTATAATTGACCAACAGAAAATAAGAAAAGAAATCTTGATGTGATGTAATCTAGCAGTTGAATCTGATCTAATTGTTGAAGTTTCTTAGTGAACTGTGGACTTCAAATTGTCGGACCAGTTTTTTACAAGCTTTTTCCTGATGGAGCTAAGAAAAGCATGAAACAAAAAACACACAAAACAGTACAAAATTTACAAATCGTTTAAATCATATCAAATTCCTGGGTTCAACAGAAAAGATGAATCGATTTCATAAAATTTCAGAGTTTCCTAACTGTGCAGTCCTAAGCACATTCTACATTAATGTTTAGACACGGAAAACAAGTACAGGAATAGGAATTTCAAGGCGGACTTACAACACAAAAACTTCATGGAAAACGTTTAAAAACAGTCAAAAATTCTTCCAGTAGAATTGATTAGAAACACGGATTTTCGAATAAAAATATGAGCAAATACTTGTCAAATATCATCGACAAGCAAAATCATCATTGATAACAACAGATACAAGCTTGAGACATGAAATACAGCCGCAATAAGAGCAGGGATAACAACAGCATCAGTAAGAGCTGCACCAGTAGCATCAATAACAGCAGCAGCAAGAGCACAACAGAAGGTGCCTATTAAAAGTATGGTAGGGCTGAAGTTATCAATTAAAGTGGTTGCTAGGCAACAGGCGAGGAGCGGTGCCCCTACCTCCACAAGAGGGGGGACTTCAGGAACAACGAAGTAAACCCCACCAGGATTTTGCCTCGAGTTTAACTAAACTTCACCAGCTACGCCACATTCCTCATTGGTTTTTCTATTCAAAGAAACTTGTCTGATCAAGAAACATATTAACCAAGACCAAAATTATTTCATTTCTTAGAAAGGTTGACTCTAAATTAGTCAATATTAGTCAATACTATTAATTCCTTGGCTTCATGATAGTATAATTATAAGAGAAAACATTTGGAGAGAGGAGATAAAGACTTAAAAAAGTGACTCGTTAGAAAATATTCAAGTCTCAATACATACAGATGAGAACAAGACAACTTGCTTAGCAGCAGCAAATATAGAAAATTATTAGCCGACTTACCTGCTTACAGAAATTGCTTTCAGTAGCAAGCGAAGGTCTGTAAGATGTTTAAAACATTGTGACTACTGGCGTTAGTTATGAATTTGAGTCGCTTCATAGATCCTGATTTTATTCGAATTTACTTGTTTCACTACAATTGTAATTACAACGTCAATTACTATGACATCTGTTGAAAGCAATCTCCAGTCTCGCAGCCTGACGAATAGATCGTCAGTCGAATAGCGCATAAATATGTTCTTTGAACTAATTTGAATAGAAATTGCAGCCGAGAAATGGTTATGCCTATTTTTGTTAAGAAAGTCCATAGTCATTTGGTTCTTCAATGTCACAGGACACTGAACTTGACATCTAAAATAAGTAGAACAGAAGAAACTACTAGAGTACAAACTGCAAAATAGATACAGTATTTCTGTAACCTATATTTGATTCACGAAAATGTAAAAATGCGGGTGTACGTGCAATTATCTCTCTATGCCTTGATGGCACAGCTTGAAAATCCTGAAGATAAACAAATACTTGAGCAAATTTCAAGTACATTTACGAATTGAAAGTCTACAATTATTTTAGCGTACAGAAGTTTCTATTGACAATGAGAATACACCATAAGGAACAGCAAAGAGTTGCCATCACTCAAATCTGGGCAGTTTAGCAGACAATCAAGAGTGAGCAAACATAATTCCAGGCTTCTGTAAACACAACTCAGAAATGGAGCAAACGCACGGCCTCTTCGATCCAAGAACAGCGCGCGACTCCGCCAGTGAATGTGATGAAGATATTCACGAGGACACTTGACAAGCAATGAGGAGGGCTCTACGGTAGGGCTCTACGGTAGGGGTCTACGGTAGGGGTCCACGGTAGGGGTCTACGGTAGGGGTCCACGGTAGGGGTCCACGGCAGGAATAATATCAAGCACGAACCTCAACGACCTGAGCCCTGCAGAAATGAGAACAGGAGCGTAATTGAGGTGAGGAATATTGGCTGTGACGCAGAAATGCCCGTTGTTAAATATGACACAACAGAAACAAATGATTATGTCACGTATTAACCAGCGTCAACATTTCATGAGAATCGCAAGTTTTAAAAGGAAATTCAAAACTATCATATTAAGGAGATAAACAAAAAAAATCAAAGCAGGTAAACTGCAAAAAAACTTTTATATGAGGCTTGTTATCATAACAAAAAAGCAAGAAGGGATCGAACTCGACGTCTGGTTCACATAGAAAATATCGGAGCCCATGCACCTTCAAAGGAAAATTCTACAGATGATATTAGAGTTCAAGAGTGTATTGCAGGATGGCGTTCTGGATTCTTAATAACTCCATTAATTCTCTTCGGGATGTACATCTGCATGTCCCCAGTGATTCAATCTTACATCAGTTACATCATGTGTGACCTGCTGTTAGGAAAAACGGTCAGTAAATATATTAATTATCAACATATTTGGGACCAAATTCACGCAATGTATTTTCAAGCCCTCAAAAAGCACTGGAGTTAATTTAATTATTTTAAAATAGCTTAGCGTAATCAATATTTCTGAGATATTAATTTTAGCACACACAACTGTCTAAATGTTTGCTGAAGCTGAGCGTGATCAAATTTCTGATGTAGGAGAACGTAACACTCAAACTGACACTTCAGAGCCAAAATGGAGACTTCGAGTCACATTCGTCCTCAGGTGGTCGCTGACTCACCAACATGACTCTTTAGAAACACCAGACGACTTTTTGACTTCGAGCACATGGGACCATTGACCTGACTGAAGGGCTGCGCCAGCTGACAGAACGTAACTTTGACCTATTAATGAAGCGTACAACGCTTTTAAATAATCATTGCAAATCTACTAGGTATGCCCCATACCACATATAAATGTGTTCAAACTTATCAGTTCCACTCATCCCACTTGTACAGTGCCTTTCTTTCCATGCTGGAACAAAATTTTTCCACGACAGTAGAACAATTTTTTTCTCTGCCTCCAGGAATTTTGTATCGAACTGAAAGTACGACGAGACAAAAACAACAGCAGATGCTCGCGCTTAAGAAGTTCCTTGCATTCCAAACTTCTCCATTCAACTTCACCCAGCATTGCCTGAAGGAAGCCACAATCACGCGTTTCCCAACTGTCTGGTCGACCAAAGTCCCTTCTGACGAAAGAGAGGCGTTGACGACGACCGTGACTTGCTGGACGGGCTCACAAATGGTCATTAGTGACACACAAGGCGCCTCACACAACACGTTTGGGATCCTTCAGTGATGATCTCCGTCACTGAGCACTCAACCTCACAACACCTGGAGGTGCTCGGGCAGGTGCGCACTTTTCGAACATAGTAATTTTCAAGAGAGAATACCATTAGCGGCTCTATGCCAAGAAAAATACATTGTACTTAGATAACTCAACACTAGAAATTTTTGTTTGTAGTAATTGAACAAATTTGAACAATAATTGACGCCTGTCAGTGCATTTATGTTCGCCAGTTACTGCTGTCAGTGACAATACTTTGCGCCAGACCGAGGGAGATTTTGGACGATGTTCACCTACTCATGCACTGCTGCCAGTTACTCATGCACTGCTGCCAGTTACTCATGTACTGCTGCCAGTTACTCATGTACTGTTGCCAGTTACTCATGTACTCTTATCAGTTATGTGTATGCAATCTAGTATTACAATATCATTCTCCTTACATGATACTTTCAGCCATGCTTGCTTTTTTTTTAATCACAACACTTCGTAAATGAAATTCAAAGTTTCAATCCAAACTTTTGCCACACGTTTCCTGGCAGGCAACAGCCCCGTGAGGCAGGCAACAGCCCCGTGAGGCAGCAGAGAGGCAGTAGAGGAGCCTGCCTCACTCACTGCTAGTCTCATTAGCGAGGCTTTAGCGTCTGTGAAGCCAGCGCTAAGATCGTGACCGCTCACACCCGCTCATTAATTAACTGCTTCAGTTTCATCAATTACTCCTTCTCACGCATGGTTAACGCGTGATTCTTTCGCCTAATTGCATGATTTTGAGTCAAGAGTATCATATCAACGTAGAGACCTGTAGAAGTCTTTTCTTTCTTTACGTCTTTTTCTCTCTTTACGGGGACGAATAAGGTGTATCACTGCTACGAGGGAGCTTTCTACTTCCTAAACATTAAAACTATCTGCATATATACTCTATCATAGACAGTGTATCTCCATCGCTGTCTCTCTGTCTCTCTATATGTGTGTCCGTCCCATTACTTCCTATCTATTACTGAAAAAAAAATTATTGAAATGAAATCAAACGAGCATGCAAGTATTATAAGCATTGTATAGTAGACACGAAAAACGCCAAATCACTATAAAATAAGCCATTTTTTCTGTTAATAGCTTTCTTTTCTTACATGGCTACGTTATCGGTAGATAAGATAGAGAATGGAAGTTCTGTATATATTCATGAAAAATATTCAGATTCTGATAACACCACGGGTAAAACTGAAAAATGTATTTTATTTCATATATCCTTAATTTTATCACTTTTAAGCCAAGGAATTTCAACGGGTACTATCTGGGCCATATTACCAGTAGATAAGATGCGGAATGAAAGTTCTGTATATATTAATAAAAAAATATTCATTCAAATACAATAGCTCTTCGTAAATCTTTAATACATTCATCTTTGTAATAATTTCAAATTAGTCAAATCTAGATCTTAGAATTTCCACGGGAACTGTCAAATTAAATAAATATTAACAGCATCGAACATGACTGACTGATTATACAGGGTCGTGCAGCTAAATTGGGACTAACATAACTTTTTTAAAATTCGCTATTTTGAAAGGCAAATAATGATAAAACGTTATTTTTACTTGTATTTATTTGTTCGTTATTGTCTACAGAACAAAATCATTCTATGTGACTACCCTTTGCGTCAATAATTTGGGAG
>VCRD01000070.1:414020-439314 GCA_006783055.1 Trinorchestia longiramus | reverse complement strand
TAACTTGTGTGTGGGTTAAACCTAACATCACCAGCTTGGTCGACTGGTGAGCGAATATGCTTGCGAGCGGGAAGACCCGGGTTCGAATCCCGCTGCCGACATGGTTGACGCAGCTGGAAATACGGCATGGGACTTGGGTAAAACAACCGAATAATTATCGAAGTAATCATCCGACTCAAGAATGGGCCAGAAGGTTCGTTCCTATAGCCTCATTCTATTCTATTCTATTCTATATTCTATTCTATTCTACAGCACGAGTCAGTGGAGTGTGCGGTCATGGTTCTTATTCGAGGTATGTGTAGTCGTAGACATAATCGTACGGGAATACTCATCAGTAATACAATTGTAAAGGACATATAAATTGAATAATTATAGGAGGTACAGTACATACATTCATACTGGACACTATCACAGTATGCTGTGGCACCAGGCTACAGTGCTGCACACACTACTGCCACTGGACCGCAGTAAAGGTAATGAGTTGCAGTAAAACTCCTCAGTGAGACTGCACTTTATGTTTGGGCTACACCAGGGTTGAGTCTGAAGAGTGAAAGAGCACCACCACGAGCAGCACCGTCGGTCACCGCAGAGGGCACAGCCTGCCACCTGAGGGTGATGCACTACGCTGCTTCATAGCACTAGTTGCTCAAACTCAGCATTTGGGTCTCAGTGTGACTCCTGTTTTCGAAGTCAAGGTCGCAATTCAGGAAAAAGATCACGAATGTTACGCAGAAATATTTGACCAAAAGTAATGTCATAAAAAATTGTTCAAGTATGAGAAATACATTTATTATTTCACAATCTGAACTATAAGAATCATTGGACGTTTAGGTATAGGTAAGCCCTTTTAGACAAGAAAGCATTAGATATGCAGCGAGCACCTCACTCAGCGAGCACCTCACTCAGCGAGCACTTCACTCAGCGAGCACCTCACTCAGCGAGCACCTCACTCAGCAAGCACCTCACTCAGCAAGCACCTCACTCAGCAAGCACCTCACTCAGCAAGCACCTCACTCAGCGAGCACCTCACTCAGCGAGCACCTCACTCAGCGAGCACCTCACTCAGTTCATGTAGAGCAAAAGGCACTTTTAATCAGGGAGACGAAGCTAAACGAATCTGAGCGTGAGGGAGTTTAATTAAAGTGACAGCTCGAGTTGACTGCCTTCATACGAGGGGAGCCAAGCCTCACTCCCCTGCCCTCACTTCCGCTCTCTCTCTCTCAATCTCCCTCCTTTGAAGCTTTAAAATTTATTACATACATTCATAGAGTTTCGTTCCCTCAAATTTATTACATACATTCATAGAGTTTCGTCCACAATATTCTTTTAATGACACTTAACATTCTTTTTTGAAGCTTCAAGACTTTCCATATGTTCAGAGAATTTCGTTTCATATGTTGAAGCATAATTTTATTTTAGTAACCACCAATATATTGAAGTACATGAGATGCCGTCAGTACGAGACCAGCTCCAATCGCTTGATTATCAAGCTCACTTACCTGGCATGAGCAGCTTAGTGTTTAAAATTGAAGCCTTTAGAATCATACGTACCAAGCGCCATTGACAGCGAAAACGACATATATATACCACTGTCATCCACAAACCTTCCTCTGTCTGGAGATTGACTTATAAGTTAAGTAACTATCCTCCTGTGCCTACATCTCAATCTCCAGACAGAGGAAGGTTTGTGGATGACAGTGGTATACATAAGTCGTTTTCGCGGTCTATGGCGCTTGGTACCGTATACAAGATCCAACTGTTCTTGCTCACCACATCCTCCTACAGGAGAATCATACGAGCACCATCTGTCTTCAAAAAGTAGATTCATACATTTTCCTCCGTGCGTCATGACCATTCAGCTGCAGAATCTTTCGTGTCTTCATTTCAATACCTGTCACATCCACATCAGTGTCTGCCTGCTCTATCGCATCTAAATCCATAACATGTACAGAGCTAGTGCTAACCTCATAATGATATCGTGGGAATACAGATCCCCAAAAGTTAAACCTGAAAATATGCATACAAGAACCCAAAAACCTTTCTTTGACAGGTACCCAAACACGCGTCGTCCATGTAAATACAAACACAGACATTCTTGTACTTTAATTATTTGATCCAAGCGAATAGAAATGTACTCAGACTCATTTCTTATCGAAATATGTAATAGATAATGACAACGGAAATTCATAATCATACTTCAAACGTACTTCTTCCATTCTTCAGCTACAGAACAAGCCTAAACTCGCCTCAGTATATTTGTTTTGACGAGAACGCGACGTGCGTTCACATAGGTTGATTACAATACACATGATCAATGGGAGCACCAACATGAACATCAAATAACTTTCCCATGCTTTAATTTCCTAGGGAAGTTGTTGGTGGTATGTGGTTCTACGAATGTATGCATAGAAACATGTGTACACACATTCCTCATCCACATAAAAATGTAAACACATTCATCAAACACGTACAAACGTGTATGTAAGCTTGCATGTCAGGCCTTGAGTATGAGTTTCCAATAGAGGACCACCATCTCAATCAACGCTGACGGCTTTCTTTGCGTTACTCGTCGTGCTGAGCAGCACAGAACCTCACACGCTGCAGTGCAAGTTGCTTAGCTCTCCACTGCTGCAATAAGCGTCAAAATTACGTAATCCTATACTCACAAAATGTGTCATTGAAATACTTGAACATCTCTTTTACAGTTTTGAAGAATTGAAAAGTTTTTATGAATTAGCGCTTCCGCACATCACATGTAAGAAAATTTGCTAACAGATTTTATATATTTATTCGTTTACTTCATTTGTTTCAATGAAATCTACCAGTAATAATATCTTTATGACAAATACATCATATATAATTCAGATTAAAAGCAGAGTAAAACAATTAAAAATGACTACAATATCTCATTGTATCAATAGCTTCTTGGCACATTTGCTTCGTTGTACAAATATTGTAATATGGTAAATGAGCGATTATTCGAAGTTTCGCCCCAGATAATACGATGTAAGGTAACGAAAATACAAAACTTTACATCCCAAATTATAAATTTTGGGTCAAAACTCAGTCCCAAACTAGAATTTCGTATAGAAAATGTAAGACGCCTCATCAGCGGGAGGTGTTGCAGACGATAAAAATGCGACTTCAAGAACTCGTCTAGCAAGACGTTCAGTGCTGACGACGCTAGCAACATGACATCCTCTCATATGTGCATGCTGCCCTGCGTCATACCGTGACGAGCGAGAGTAAAATGTTATTCGTCATACCACCCTCACCATACCACCATCACTATAGCACTATTAACGTTGTTTAAAGAGAGGTGTCATATGCCTAGAGAAGGAGAGGCGTCTCTTTCCCTCGCTGCTAAAGTCTAATTTCTTCATCACTACATAAACGAACAAGACTTAGTAGCTGCTGCCATGGATCAGTGATTCGCTATGCACAAGGATATCGATCCTTGCAGTCTTCCGTGGGGATAATGTGAGCAAAAGCTGCCGCCTTCACTAACTCAGACACAACGAACACTGATAACGCGTACTAAATGCAGTACCTCAAGACTCACACTTTATTGCTCGTTACTCTAACATATTACCTCTTTCTATTCATAATCTTACTTTTTTTACTTTTTACTTCCAATTATCTTGTTCTTTAGAGTCTTTCTCACAATATTCTTTTTTTTCAAGTGTTCTCTTTCGTAACACAGAACTCCCCCCAAGACTATTACACTACCATCACCCTCGATTTCCCTACACCTTGTTCAGCTTTTCTTACGAGCATTTACTTCTCAATCAACGCTCTGTCTCAGTCTCACTACCTTTACTAGAAATTCACTTCAACACTATTTTATCAACACTGCTTACTTCCCCTCACCACCCTGACTACATCACGATTGTACCATCACTGCATCCCCTCTGTTTTACTCGTTCATTACTACATCAACTATTTCTTACCTCTTGATCTCTACACTCACCCTGTCTTTGCTCTCCCCTCTACTCCTGCCATAAGCGAAACTATGTTCTTATTGAGGCGACACCAAGAACCTCTCTCAGAGCTACAGAATATTCGCTGCATTGCGTCTAAAATTATTGGGTTGCTCCGAGATACGCACCCACAGTGCGAAGAAATACAGAGCTACCTTCATGCTCGAGTTTCTGAGGCAAACTTGTGTTCTAAAAGAGTCCGTGCTTGAACTCAGCAGCACTTCCCGTTCATCAATGAAAGGCACTAACATAAAAACGTTGAATCACTCAGCGTTATCGTCGGAATCACCCAGCATTATCATCGGTTAGCGCTTTAAAAAAAAAAAAACAGCGAAAGACAGACCCGAGCCTGGCATAAACAGTTTGAATAGAAAGAAGAGAAGGTGAGCGACGTGCTGATGACACTTTAAGGATCTAGAGGTAAAAATTAGCAGTAATGAGCTGTGGAAGAGACAAACATTATAGTCGTACACACAAGGTGTAGTTACGAGGAGCTGGTGTAGTCTGGAGAACCTGGTCATCGATAGCCTTTATTTTGAAATCATACTCTTAATTTTGGAAATCATTGCATAAAGAAACAAAAAATTGCCAGCAGGTAGAAAGAAACATAAGATTAGGAACGAAATAAGAGTTCCAAGACTACGCTGGTAATTGAAGATGAAACGGAGTGAAAAGATTTTGCGTGCATGTGTTAATTCTGGTAACAAAAATTGTTACACACATGAACATTATGCTCTATGTTCAGTATGACATTAGAATATGTGCAAGAAGTACAATAACGCAAAACTCAAAGAGTTATTATTAATATCGAATAATTTTTCACAGTTAAAGACTAGAACATGAAGCTGACGCATGAGGAGTGAATGATAACATTATTTATTATAAAAGTATGGAGACTTCACATGTCAATAGAACCAGCATACTGATGAGCATCATGAAAAATCTATCGATGGAGCAGCGACAATTAGTATTTTCAACGAATAAATATGAAATTTTTAACTACACTATTAAATGTTTTTAAGTTCTTTTGAAAGTTTTACGAGATTAACTTCACTCACTTTAGAATATTAATTTTAGTTATATATTCGCACTTCAAGCACTGCACATTGTCGTATCCCACATTAAAATAAAGAAGAAACGAAGAGAATGAAACGCATCGCGTTTAAAAACTATTGCGTCAAGTAAATGAACTGTTTATAAAAAAGCAGGCATCTCTCTTTAAAATCTTACAGTTGGTAACTAACATAGCGTTTTTTATTTGTCAGTGATAGCTACTCTTTACAAAACTAACTGCCTCTATTGTCAGACCTTGACTCAGAGACAATTTTGTGTTAGATGTTATTCAAGAAGTTCGCCCTGAAAATATCCGAAACAGCAACAACGCGACGACTGGTAACGAAAAACAAATAATATATACGCTAAAGACTATGGCAACTCTGATAAATACGTGCAAAATGAACCTACCATCTATATTTAAGTTCTAGAATCATTTGCAGTACATATGAGCGCTTTGCATATTCTGCATAGTGACGAACTTTTGTCGAACATGGTGTAAATTGTAATGAATTAGAGTTAAATATTCTACATGAACAGTCTGAGCTATTAAGGCCCAACATGCAGTATCTTGTGACATGAGACGAAGAGTTGAAGACAAGTAGCTTACCAGCACTTGTGACGAGGGTGTAGATACGGGCTACAATCACAGCTATCTCCTCGTAGATGCCATGGCTCCATTGGAGAGATAACTCACCAAAATCCCATGCTACACATTGAAGGTATGTTTACTGATTGTATTCACGAATCTTTTGAAATATATCCCACAGACTTGTTAATATAGTATAATTTACTACGTACTATTACTGGAAGGTTATAAATACACTTAGATACAACAAACACTAATAGCATGAACAGAATTACTGCGATCCTACTTTGAAAACAAGATTATGTAACAACATCACAATATTCACGCTAGATTGTGTAGCAACATCACAGTATTCATAATAGATTAGGAAAATCTTACATTTGACCGGTTATAATACATAGACTCAATAGTATTAATAATCCACGGAATTGCATTTATTTGAATAGCAAATGCTGATCTATGACTAGGCAGTTCTACCTATGACCTGATAATGTAAAAAATAGCGCTTGGTTCTTAAAAAAATCGAAAAATATATTTCGATTCGACGACTATTTGCAATAATTCTGACCGTAATCGAGTGTTTACAAGCAAAATTAATGCCGACATTCAACAGTACAAGGCAGTAAAATAAAATAGATGATTTTTATGTGCATTTCAAGTGCAAAAATGAGTGTAAATGCATTGAGTTTTTGTGCTTGTGAACGTGCTAGAGTAAATAGTCACACCAAAGTGACAAACTTGACTGGTACTTTATTCAATCGGGAAAAAACAAAAGCAGAAACGAAATATTCATCTTTTTTCCCAGCAGAACATAAACGCCATTTATCACAAGCACAGTTATAGCAAGGAACAGCTATTGATACAAACATGATGGTAAAAACAGCGTCTTCGTGCAGGTGCCAGTTACGGGGGCACACAGCAAACAAGCATGTGGTTGGTACACTATACCTCTATGTGGGTGTCTCCTACCCTCACTAGATTCACGGTAAAACTGATCATGAAACAGATGGCCACTTTTTAGGGCTCGTAAATGCGAAATGATCCGTCATAATATTTGTAAAATGTGAGTGCAAATAATCCAGAGTTGAAATAAGTTATCATCACTCTACTGATGGCTTTATTTAAAAATTTACTTCACAGCATTAGTTATTCAAACAGAATGTTTAATTGTTGTTTGGTATCTTCCGTTTGGAAGACCAGCATAAGTACTTAACGTGCGTGAAACTGCATCCCTCAACCAGACATTTACTGCACCCAAACTACTCAATGCAATAGACAAGTTCTGAGATGCCGCATTGCGTCATCGCACTCTATGCACCGATGAATTACAGGATAGTACATTTCCTGCAATAAATTGAGGCTACTGGAACTCAGAATTTACATGTGAAGAGGAACTTCTCAGCCTTTGAATTTTCGAATAGCGTAAAGTAGTAACCTAAGCATGCTCCAAGCTAAATTTCCCAGCGTAAACAAATGCATATCAAATAGGCAATATTCAATGATAAAACGAATGCTGACCATAGTTCCAGACTATTAACTCTAGGTAAGAACAACACAACAACCAAAATATATATAGAATACTTGTCTCTTAGGAAACAACTCAAATAAAAAGCAAGTCAGAAGCAAATTTATACTGTCGAGTAAATGAATGAAAGCGCATGTGCGAATTCTCTTCATCGGTGGCGTACACTGGCTTTACAAAGCAGGCAGGTCGAATGCAATCACTTCCTCTAACAATCAGCAGCTAACTACAAGTTTGACGGGAAATTTACAAGTAAAATGAGCCTTTATCACGTGAGAACAAATTGCAGAAGGAAGCGAAGGAAGAGCTACGGTAGAACACATCCTGTCTTCCAACCAAACTGTGGATGAAAAGGAAGTCCACTATTGATTTTCAAAATAAGACGTGAGGAATGAACCTTTAATGGGATAAATGATAGTGTAAATGTTTCTGAAATTCACTAGAATATTAAAAACTCAAAATATAAGGCCCATCTAATTTGAAGATCAAATTCTAAGAGGAACAACTTACAACTCTACCTGTAGATAATGTGATGGAAAACATTAGAAAAAACACATTAGACAAACATTAGAAAAGTATTTCGTACTAAAATGTTTTCATTAAAATGTACTATTGGCTGGTAGTAAATGTATCAATTGTTTCATTTATAATAAAAATGTAATAATAATGTTTCAAGTGATAAAATGTTCAGTTTACATACAACCTACGTAACATTAAGACCACAATGCTAGTAAAAATAGAATGCGAATAAGAAAGGGATTTGACATGATAAAATGGTACAGAATTAGGAGATGAAAATTTAAAAAATTCATTCTAAAACCAACTTACATGTTAGAGAACTGCTAGTCTATTTAATGTAATGTAATCAGAGTGACCACACGTAAAAGCAAGGCCATCAGTCTTTCTGCGCCACCCTGACCGATCTAAGACCAATAGGAAAGTGCCAGCTTGAAGCACTTATCCAAGAACAAGCATAATTTACTGAACGTAAGTCCATAAATGGAATCTAAATGCGATTCCTCGATAGAGACTCTTTACTGCCGCGCCACCAATGCCGATGAAGATTATAAATTGTTATTGCCTAAATAAGGGCAACTTTAATCAATCAACTTGTTCGATGCAGACCAAAGCCTTTACTTTGAGTCGCATGAAAAATCATCTTCGATATTAATTTGCTTTAGCAAGTAGCAACAATGAATTAATCATACCATCAAAGAAGCTGAAGTAGATTTTGTCCGAAGCATTTTACGAACTACAAGGAGAAAGCAAAAAAATTTGCTAACAATGAGAAGTACAGGCAGGTATAAAATGGTTTAGTTAATTTGAGTAATAAAATAAGTTCATGGGAAAAGACTGAACGTTCGTATTTTCTGGATGGTAAATGCAATCCAAAGACTTTTGAGAGTTGATAAAACATCCAGAACAAAATAGCAATAAACGTATTGAATTAAAAACTATCAGAATAATATATGTACTTGTGGCTCGAAATTGCATACACCAGAAGCATGATAAACGCATACATAAATACAGTAGAGCTCAACATTCACACAAATGACCACTATATATGAAGAAAAAATTAAACAGATGCTATAAAGAGTTACGTTCTACTTACTTGTACTAGAAAACGATCAGAAATGTGTGATCACAATCACTGCGTACGACAGACAAGCTCTGATGGACGAGACTTCCTCCACAAAACTCGCAATGAAAGTCTTTCCGGACAGTGAGTTGCAAATGCCTCATTTTGGGGGCTTCAGCAGAGTTGGATAGCGGAACCAACAGAGGCAGAGCTGCGCAAATGCAAGGTAAACAGCGGGGCACGCGCCCCTGGTCAGGCAAATAGACTCCTTTTGCTGCTTTGTGATCCTAGCGCTGCGGTGAAAAGAGCCAGCGACACACACTGCCCGTGTAGGATTGACTAAAAAACGCCATCGTATACCGCCATTATAAAACAGCGGGACAATCAAGTCATACCTCAATATGCCTACTTTATGCCCATAACAGGAGGGAAGCCCTTCATAAGCCACGCAAAACACAGTCTTCATTCTCATATATGTACACAGGGAGATTTTTAGCATTGCGTTCATAAGGCATATTTTTATTAGAGAGGAAGACGTGAGGGTAGAAAATGTACGTAACAATAACATTATTTTGATGATGTATAGGTAGTGAAAGTCTGTCAAACGAACGTAAAAGCCATCAAAAGAACACAGAAACCATAAATATAAATATTTTGATTCAAATAGTACGACTGACACCTATAGTAACAAAGACATTGTCTTGTGCTCACATTGTTCACAAATTAACTTTCGCATAATTCTCAAGATAATCACACAATCATTCAATTAGGAGTATACACTTCAATCTATTGGACAACCTTTCAGTAATCTCAACATGAACAACACACACATCATAAATGCATAAGCTGAGTACAATATCTGTTACTTTTACAAGCAGCAATATAATAAAAAGAAAATAGCAAGAAAATAGTGAAAAAGTTCTTCAAATGTCTTCTAGTGTTTCACAATTAGAAGCACCAGGAAAATAGTGTAACACCAGGAAGTTGCTATCGAATTAGTGAGCAGTCGTTAGACTCGTTGACATATATAATTTGAACTTTCCTGAAAACATATGACAACCAACTTATGAATTGATGTACCGCATTTTATAAAGCCATTTGGCAAACAGTCCAACACCACATGGTCAGTAGGTCAACATTACATGAGGTACATGGTTAGTAGGTTAAACTTGGTTAAAGAACATATTTACTCTTAAACTGAGCCTTAATGTAGCCTGTCTTAAATTAATTAGTAAATGATGAATCATACAACAATAAAATTCGAAAATTAATGAATACGTGGGTCTTTTTTGGCTGGGAAATTAACAAAATAGATGATCTATTCGCTAGTCACATCAATTGGATAAAATTCTCCTTTCATTATCCTCACAGCAGACTGGAATTGTGGTGACGGTAGCTCGAGGAAAGGACGGAAGCTGCAGTGACCCGAACACAGGTCGCAACCTCGAGGCCTTCCAGTATCCGCAGCAGCACGACGACGCGGCTTAGCGGTTGTCAAGCGATGACCGCCGTCGCTGGAACACTAGAACGACGCGGCTCAGCGGTTATCAAGCGATGACCGCCGTCGCTGGAACACTGAAACGACACGGCTCAGCGATTGTCAAGCGATGACCGTCGTCGCTGGAACGACGCAGCTCAGCGGTTGTCAAGCGATGACCGCCGTCGCTGGAACACTGGAACGACGCGGCTCGGCGGTTGTCAAGCGATGACCGCCGTCGCTGGAACACTGGAACGACGCGGTTCAGCGGTTGTCAGGCGATGACCGCCGTCGCTGAAACACTGGAACGATGCGGCTCAGCGGTTGTCGAGCAATGACCGCCGTCGCTGGAATGACGAGCTGCTCTGGAAGTTCAGGATTGAAGACAGTGTCCCAGAAACTACAGGGGTCGTAAGGTGATCGAGTCGTTAAAGAATTGCAATTTATCAAATTAGATTTTCCTTTTTATACTGCAATTCCACCTCTTAATAAAAATGTATCCTATTTGTCTTATGAATCTGAAGGCTTTATTTAACATGCGTGAGGTCTCATATATGTTAAGAAGCTCCTGTGGTCGTATCATACGCAAAATTTATCAGAACCCAATGCAAATCGTCCAAGTTAAAATATTTTATCTCGCATTCAGGATCACTGAATAGATAACTAGGTCGCTCAGAGTCCTCTTAAAAATCACTCACAGTCAGCTGTCAAGCTGCTCTTGTTGAGAGTAGTTGAATGCACGCAAACTGAGTTTTAAATATCATTCAAAAACGCAACTTTTAGTTCAGGCTTTGGGTCTTGATTTTTTTCTCGCACTTGATGCACAAGATTTGTCGGAAAATAGCTAAGTGTGATGTATCTAAGTATAAGTTGTGGGATGTCTCTTGCCATACATCCCAGTCCAATGGTCGCTGTCGTAAAAGAACTGAAAGGAAGGGAAGAATGACTAGAAGAAGCTTTCCAGAATTCCGAGCAAGACTTCAAAATAAGGAAAATCAAGTGTATTCAAACAGGTAATAATTCTGAGGTGCGTTTGAACTAAACAGGATGGAAAAGAGGGTCACTCTGGAACTCGTCGACCCGTAAGTGAAGCACCTTCACTGAACACATCCGTGTGTGTAAACACATTTCCAGCCCTGAACACATGAAGCATAAAGTCATTGTGCCCACAATAGTGTTGATAGTAAAGTGAAAGATATTTGTATCTTGACACTTGCTGTTATGCGTGGTGTGTCTCACGAGTAGCTGTGGCTCACATGAAATTCAGATTCTCAAGGCATCAATGCAAGCCAACATGCAGTAGAAAGACTTTTTTCATATCAAGAGCAAGCAAGCTGAAGTATACAGAAAAATATTGCACCCAAAATTTATTTTCGAATCAGGCGGTTTTTACAAGTATTCCATTGCTGTGCACTCAATCATAGAAACAAAATCATACATACTCACGAATTCTATGGTTTTCAGTTCCAGTTTATCAAGGGAACTAAAAAACGATTTTATGAACTGCAAAATTACAGACGGGTGAAACTAAGGAAAACCAGCAGTAAAAGCGAGCAGAAATCCTTAGTTCCTGATTAGTGTCTAGAGACGCTCTGTTAGCTCACTGTTCACGAGGAAGAATTTTCTGCCAACAAAAACACGAAAAGGAGCCGGAAAAATCCAAAAAGCAGGTTAGATTTTTCGTACCTTTGGAAATGCAAACTGGTATCATAATATTTGAGGAAAAAAGAAACTTTGAAGTTCGGAAAAAATATACATCATGGAATGCACACAATTAATCAGCCAAATTTGTAATTTTGTGCAATGAAACTAATTATTGAATGTCAAAAACGAAACGTGCAAAAAACCGTCAGGACTGTAACTAGTGCTGAGCAGGACAGTGCGGGACTGTAACTAGTGCTGAGCAGGACAGTGCGGGACTGTAACTAGTGCTGAGCAGGACAGTGCGGGACTGTAAAGCGAGACCGACAGTGCGACATTCAGTGAAACAATAACATGGTGCAACACGCAGAGTGCTCAGTGAATGTTACATGAACAGCTGAGCTGAATGAGCAGCCCAGTAGCAGGAGGGTCAGGACACAGCAATGTTTGCCACACTCAAGCTCAAGTCTAGTGTCACACAGGAACAAAATTGCAACGCCTGATTCCAGAACAATCGCTTTAAACAGCACCCACTAGGCTAGAAATTAGAAGACAACTACCACAATACCCCTCAACTCCATCGTTTGAAATTGCTGCTACTCGTTAATACGCGAGTTAGGTGGGTAGGTAATTTCTTAACACGCAGTTAATTGAAATGAGTTATAAATTGAATGATATTGAAGCTAAAGTACATATTGGCATGGTATTCAATGGAGGAATGAAGATTACCCACCAGTAAAGAGAATTTATCAATCAAAATTTCGACTGCAAAAAGTGGCACAAAATTGAAGTAACGACAACTAAAATGCTGAGCCGTGGACTGTACCTTGCTAGGCCTGAAGGCAGTTCCGACAGCAGAACATCCTGCTACAACACCCTGGGTCTATCAATGCTCCTCCTGTCAGCGGGGGACATGGACAAGAAATAATTGCACGTAAATACAGGAAGAAGAAAACGTCGAAAAACGCGCGGATATGGTCAAGAAATGTTCACTAAGCACATTACCGCGTAGTTATGACGCTGAACTTCACGTTGGAACACATTAAGGATAATGAGGCACTAACTGCATGATGATAACGAGAGAAAAGATATTGAAACTTCCAGAATAAAAACAGTGAATTAAATTATTTTCGAAATTACTACCTGAATCTCCTTGACAACACCTGTACACAAAGGAAGATGAACAGAGAATACACGAAATCTCTAACCGCTCACTGCGTGCACTTGTCAGTGGAAATGGAGTTTGATTCCACCAGTAGTGTAAATAATGCCTGTAGTGTCTTGTAAATTATGCAAACACGCGCTGAATTCATGTCTTTTATATAATTCATTAATCCCACACGTAAAATACACTCGCAAATGTCCCTTTTTCTAAAAGGAAGAAAATTCGTCGTCAAAATCGCATCTAAACGCTCTTCTACGCATAAAATAGTTGCTCTCAGCCACTCGTAACACTGACTACTGCTGCAAATTACAGGAAGCGCTCTGGGGTGAAAGAACGCGAGTTTCAAAGCTTAAAACCTTTAAAATGCTCGGAATTTCTTCGGTTTCAGAGCTCAATGACACTACAAATTTTATGTATCTGGTTCCTTCACTGGAGACGACTTGAAAGAAATATTCAGTATATAATTCCTATATATTTCATCAATGAATCGTGATAAAACAAATAAGTGAATTTCCGTGTGTTTTTACCAAATCTATAAACTTACACATACATTCTTTGGTGTAAGTTCAAGTCAATTTAGAAGCAGGCACTTCAAAACAGAATAGTGCGATTTTCATTGATGAAATTCGGGTATTAAAACTGGCCTGTTTAGTCAAAAATATTTATAATTCACTACCAATGTTTAGATCAAAGACACTCCAAACAAGTGTCAGGCATTGATCCACAAAAGCGGTCAAAGTGCAGCATACGACGGATGTAAAGTATGTATTTACAAAAGAAATGTCGACACAATGGAGACATGCTAGCAGCCTACACCCGTGTAAACAACATGCACAACCAAAAGTAGAATGTTTTTTATTTTAAGGAGCTTCAAAATTAATGAAAAACTCACTTCTACTCCCACACGTTTACTAACAGCAGAATACTACACTTAAATTACTTACATTGAACAAGAGGCACAAAAGAAAATTATGAGTCACAAACGTCAATGCTGGGTATTGACTCACGTACAAGAGTGATAGTATAACTGCCGGGTGCGTGAAGACCTCTAACAATGAGGCTGACTGTCCATTCAGTCACACACAAAGAAAATAATAAGCGTAAGTACTGCAGGCCAGCATTGCTGGGCCGTCATCATTATTCAAGCAAGAATAGCATTACGAGCTTAACAACACAGCAACAGCGTCCCCATAACCTGTTACGTCTGTGATGCTGCACTACAGCACCTCAGCAACACAGCAGCACCTCAGCAACACAGCAGCACCTCAGCAACACAGTAGCACCTCAGCAGCACCTCAACAACACAGCAAGTTTCAAGGGCAGCTACAGAGCTGCTTTCACTGCTGCTCAATGAGGCCTGACGCTCAAGGAAGTCTAAGGAACCGCGGTTGCGTCCCGGCCATAAATTATGAAAAGAACTTTGACTTTTCATTCGTAGAATGTTTGTATTAGAAAATAAACAGACTGAAAAAAGCTACTAAATTTGTAAAGAAAAATAATCATTCTTGTCCTAAAACAAACAAAACAGAACCTTCATTTAGACCATGTGTACACATGGAAATGGACATTTTCAAAAGGCGTGGCCGCAATTTTCAACTTTTAGTATATTTTCGCTCGGTGGTCACACGATTACACAATGGAACGTGCAGCCAGGCATGAGGACGCTTGTACACGCGGTACGTAAGTTCATTGGCAGCCTACAAAATAACAGAACGGCAATTTCAAACAACATACCATGTGATGCAAAACCGTTTAAGAGTTAAGAATAACTAAATATAAAGCATTGAGAAGCAGAAAGAGCAACAAAAAGAGAACACGTGTTTAGACGCATAACGTAAGTTTTGTACGCTGGCGAACCGAAATACTCAAGCTCTTAACAAGCAACGTATGTAGCTTTTGAATAATGGGCTCGCATGAATAGCAATAAACATGACACATCCCCAAGTTGCAGGTACATCACAAAAAGACAACACACCTCGCACTAGCAGGAAGCAAATCGCATCCTGGTGGTAGGGGTCGGCACCAGCAGGAAAGATGAGAGGGAGAGTTCGGTACAGGATGTGCCTAAGGATAGCAGGTGAAACAGTGGAAGGGAAATTGAAATATACGCATTGCACATCTACTTTGAGTGGTAGAGGTCTACCCATGTCTGTTTGCTGGTGAAATTATATTACCCCCCGGACTTTGGATAGTATCTATAACTCATTAGGTGCTCATAGTTGAGTTCAGCTCTAGCAAACTTTATTACTACTATAGTTGATTTCTATACATGTCCAGAGTTGGTAATAAAGAAGCATGTAGCTGGTAAGGGCTCTGCGGGCGAATAACCATTGGAGGGTTGTGCTGGAGTTCTGTGCAGCACAACAAGCAAGAAGTAGAGTGTGGCAACAACTGGCCATCACCGTATCCAGACTACCTTGTGTTAACGTCCCGACACTGACAGTGCGGTGGATGCATTATGACTACTACCAAAGCGTCCGCTTTTCCGTCATGTGTAACTTTTATAGGACTCTCTCACATAATTGTGGTTGTTGGAATACCATGCCTCGCATGGTATACGAACACGAGTAAACACACTTATGCTTACATACATGAGGAAATTAGTGTAAAAAGTACAGCAAAAAGTTGTAACCTAAATTCTAAGCATGGCCAGAGTACAAAGCGACATAGAACTATACATTCAATATATGTACAGGTGTATACAGTAACCTGAAGATCACGTCTAGTTACGCAAGTGTGCGTGCGTGAGTGTATGTGCACATGTGTATTCGTATGAGAGTTCGTGTACGTGATGGTGTATGTGTGAAGGCGTACAGGCAACAAGCTCGCCAATCATTTCCTCAGCGTACACGTACATGACAGCTAAGACTCGTACACACATGTGCGTCAGAGAGTAAGGCGCACTCACAGAAATATTTTCACGCACATGTAAGCTTCTTGTCGCCGGGATGCACACACCAAATGTACACACACACTCACACAAGTGTTCCGAGGCATCAAGTGTGTACGTTAGCATCATGTACACAAGAAGTGAACACACATTTGTCAAGAGAACTTATTTCTGCACGTATGACTAGTAACTAACTCTCATGCAACAAAAAAGTGCTGAACATCACTTCAGAACCTGATGAATGAAGCCTCGCAGCGCACATCTGGCAACCGTTCAATAAATAACAATTATAAACACAAGCAAGTAATGTTTCTTAAAGTTGTCTGAAATATTTTTCGAACCAATTGGGGCGTCAAACAAGACATCGAAATTAATGGAACATAATTAAAGTTTTACCAAAGAATGAGACATTATGTGGCTGAAATAATTTATTATTTAAATAATATAATGACTGGAATATCCTCAGACTGTATTTGTCGTTGTATTTCCCTACCATTTATTTATTGTAAGACAATATCTACGAATGAGGAATAATATTCGTCATTTTTTGTCAAATTCTGTGATCGTCATGATCGTGTCCCGGGAGACCTAAAAAAGTCACCTAATTTTAAAAGTCACTGCACATTTTGCCGTCAGGAAACCCTCCATTCATACGCCCATACATTGAGGGCCGTGCCACGCGCAAGCAAACTATAATTTTTTTTCAATCAAACATCAAAATTGTATTTGCATTACACAGTTCCTACGCATACACTGACAAAATTCATACAAAAAATACAACGCAGTTCAATTGAAAAAAAAATATCCTGACATCAGCAGCTGTAGGTACTGAGAACGCTTCTAGCAGGCACGCCTGTGTGAACGTACCTCATGCATACACCTCTGTTCCGTGCGTGCTCCAGACGTGCGTGACGCACTTACTCGTGTTTTATGGTCAAAACGAGGTAACTGAGGGTGTGTATGAGCTCTATTACCACAGGTGCGACTGTACAACGTGCGCACTGGCTACACTCAATGCAAACATTGACTATATTTTAGCCTGTGTATGTAGGTAAGATAGGAAATGATGACAAATTTGTTCTAACATAGCAATTAAAAGCCAAATTATTCTGGTGAGATTTAGTAATAGTGATTCTGGTGCGAGTCATCAATTACAGGAGTTAGTCTCCTCTGAATTAGAAGTAAAGAAATGAAGTCCTCCAAGGATGAAGCAATAATTAAATAAAACAATTATTCAAGTACGGTGTAACATGAAAGAAAGTCAGTCTGGGTAGATACAGAGATTGTCGATGGAAAAGACATTCTAAAACAATACAAAAAATGTATCCATATAATTCCCATATCCGTGTAACTTCATAGTCAAAATGGCATACACTTTAATCGAATGAAGTCATTGTGAATGAAATATGTTTTCAGGCGATGCTAAGTGGTACAACAAATTAAGGGGTGGTTCAACCGATTCAGAAGTGGCCGTACATCGGTGGAGAGTGACCAGCTTTCTGGAAGGCCACAAACCGCTCGGAATGCAGCTGTTGTTGAGAGAGTAGAAAATCTGACAAAGAGAGATCGTCGTTTGACCCTACGAAAGATTGCCGAAGAAGTTGGAATCAGTAAAAATTCTGGAAATACAATTTTGCGTGATGACTGTAGCATGAGCAGAGTGGCTATGAAATTTGAGGCCAAACGTTTGTCAGCGCCACAGAAAGAACTCTCTTGCAGTTACACAGGACCTGATGGGGACTACCAACGCAGAATCTGAGTTTCCAAACACCATCAATAGTGAGAGGGATGAATGGATCCAGTTTTGAGAGAAGAGAAGAGATGATGCAGAACACGACGGTGGAGTTGAACACCATTCCAAAAGAAGCCTTACAAAATTGTCTCCGGCAGGGGAAAGAACTAGGCTAAGTGTGTGAAGGCACAAGGGCCCTACCGTTAAAGGATTAGGGTTAAAATCCCGGCATGTAATATATTTGTCCCGCCAGAGATCGAATACATTTTAGACAGACTTCGTATGTTTGTTCCTGCATTGCTCCAGTCAAGATTTTTGCACACTGTATGTAGCTGTGTACATGGACAGGTCCGTGAGCCCTAACTGCCCACATGGTGCAGAACATGGAGAGAGGTAACGAAGGAATTGGGAAGCTTCTCCTGCGGAACTTGTATTCCTAACAACAAGCTCATATACTGACTACAATAAATATGTGGAGGTAAATAGCTAAGAATATCAACATTTTTATAGCTATAATTATTGTAAATACTTTCAACCTACGGAAATAATGAGTCAAAATTTGTTGTCCTTGAATAAAACCAAAAATTAATCACATACTAGATTACGCTACTGAGTTCAATAATAAGTTAGTGTACAACAGCTAAGCCTCCAATAAAAAATAACAAAAAACAATAAAAGCAATTGCAGCGTTATGTTTTGTAACGTAGAAGGCGACATAAAGAGTTACTCAGTTTTATGAACACCGCAAATTTAGAGCGAGCTTATCTCGCGCGTCAGAGAAACATATTGGTCAATTCTTCAATAGCAAAAACCCCAAAGAACGTCAATTAACACAAAAGTATAAAGAATTGATTTCATATTGATAGGTTCATGCGAAATACCAGTTTAATTTGTTGCACTTGTGCCAGACATTTGAAGAGAATGTAACTAATAGTGAAATTCAATTGGAAGTTTGTTCAAGCAACTGATGGCAAAATTCAATTGAAAGTTCGTTCAAATGATCTAGCATTCTGATGCAAAAAGCTTCTCACGGTGCACATCTGCCACACTGAAGACATTGCTTCGCTTGGTGAGTCTGACGGCTTCAATATGCGACAAAATCAAGAAGCAAGTCAAAGAGACGTCGTAGAAGCAGTAAAGCACATCGCCAGCAACAAAAATATGGATACACTTCATTGAGAGAGGTTCTCAGAAGAAGAGACGCATTTAAAACGCAATAAAATCCGTCAAGTGGTCTGGACTGTGAACGCAGCTCATCTCTGCAGAGCACAATACCGGCAATTCAATCTTCAATAAGAGCTTCTGGCAGCCCTCGAATATTCGCTTCTATTCAAAGAACTCGCTGCAAGGGGGAGACGCACGTCTTCTTGCCGGTGGTATTGCCACTAGAAGCTCAGATGTAATAAAAACAGGTAAGCTCAGATGTGTGCAGACAGATAGGGACATCCATGCCAACTTTTGAAAATGCTTTTAAAAATATATTGTTTATTCAAATCCTACTTGAAACTGATCCTTTTTCAACAGGATCTGAACAATATACCAAAGTCTATCTGTAGAAGAAACATAAAAATCTTGACAAATGTTGTTTCTTTTAAAAAAGGAAGGTAACATCCGACATTTTTTAGGTCACTATAAAATTGTAAAAAAACAACTGACACGATAAAGCTAAACTTGAGTCGCTGGTGTGGAGCAGTCAAGCAACATGACCGAGTTGTGCTGAAATTTAATAATGAAATATTCATAAAAAATATGGGATGACAAATTCCACCCATCATCAATATTAATACCAGCCGTGCACTTGTTTATAGAAAAGAAAATTTGGGTCCACACGATGCATTGATAGCACACACAAGAGAATGCAATGTACCGCAATCAAACAGTGAGTAAGACGAATGACTCATCAAGAAAAGGAATCACGCGACTGAATGTAGAGCTCATGTAGTTGCAAAAGAAAAACTCAGGACATTTTTGAGTGAAAGCTGAAGAGATGCACGATAGCGTCACCGACTGCTCCAGCTTGGAAAATTCAAGTTTCTTTGGTGCTGGTGCAGGAAAACACGACGGAAGCGTCCAGTGTGAAGGAGAAAAAGATCTTTTTACAGACAGAACGAGCTGTTTCCACGGTGTGTTAGCGTGAAAACTTTCATACTTTTATTTCAAATAGATTCGTACACCTCAGCTCTTCGTTACTAAATAGCGACTAGTACTAAGTCATCTGAAAATTCAACGGACTATCAGCGAAAATTATATATTAACGGAAATCTTGTTCGTGGTTTTCTTGGCTATAGATACCCACGACGATCCTTGACTGTTTAAATATTGATGAAAACTTGAAGTACGTAGGTCATATCAAAAGAATAAAGTAAGAAGTTTTCCAAAATACAACTTATGCCCCAAATATTATCTCAAATGTCATACATATATAACGGATTATTTATACAGTCACATCATGTTAAATTCATTGTGAGCAAATTCATTGCATATTGGCATATAGATAAGCTTGGATTATAACCCGCTGAAGGCTTGTTATTCATGTAACAAAGCAAGACAAAAACGAACTGGAACGCGTGAACCCAATGGAAATATTATTCGAGCAGCCTCAAAACACGTCACGCCAATGGAAATAACATTATTCGTCTGATTACAAATGCATGAGAGCGATCAGTGAACAGGAGTTGTAGATTGCCCTGCAAACTTCGCCGGCCATCAGTTTCAGTCCCATAAAGTCTTGCCCTTTGGAACTCAAGTATAATATTAAATATCTATAACGAAGCTTAGGTTTCATTACGAGTTAAAGAGTCACGGCTCCGCGAAGACTGAGCTAAGCAAAGGAAAGTGAAGCAACCAAACTTGACCGCCAGAAGCCATGTAATGCAGTGTTTTACGGTCGTGTGTTCTCTGTTGCCTCTAAACTTCGACTTCTACAAGTTCACTACAGACCACAAATTCGTCTTTTCCATCACCTTACTTTATCTTACTTTTTAGCAATAATCTGGAGCTGCAACAGTAAATGTATTTCAATTTTCACTCACTACATTAACTATCGCAAAGATAAATAACATTATCGAATATAGATAACATTTGTGCTAAAATGTTTTTAAAATTTAAGAGTACGTTTTTCTGTCGTATGATCGGCCTTACACTGTACAGGGGGATGACGCTTACGTTGTACAATAGAATGTTTTTTCAGAGTAAAAATTCAAGCTGAAAAGTAATAAAAACTGTAAAATAAATACGGAAAAATCACTCACAAATTTTGAAATGATAATAGAAGAAAAAATCCCACACAACTAGCAGAGTAAAGAACCTTCATTAAATAGTTAAACCTTTCCGTTATGAAATAATCGAATCATGTTTTCCTAAAAAGTTTCAATGCCATCTGACGTACATGGAAATTTCCAATACACTGCATCTACAGTACAGACGCAAAATTTATCTTTTTCTAAAGATTTTCAATAAATTTTGCACAACGCTTCAGGAAATAACATCACTGAGTACGAACAAAAAATAAATTCCAAGAATTCCAACAATAGCTACCGATAAAACTTGGCAAGCTCCGTACAAAGTAAAATTTAGCGCTGCAATCGAGTTTCTTAAGAGAACATGGCAGGCTGTACATTTAAAAGCAAGTCAGACGCTTGCCCTATTCCATTGCAGAATAATACTCGCACGCCTCCAGCATGGCGGGTTACAAAGAACATGTTGCATTGCAACCATAACGAGAAGTTCAAGATTACATTCGGCTACATTGGAGAGAGAGAGAATGAAATGAATATACTGTGAGCCTCTTAAATCATTGTGAGAATTGCAACAATAAGCAATTAGACACTTCATTGGCTAAATAATAGAAAAATTCTACATTCAAAATAATTCTGTTTTTACGAGTCGATAAACAATGAAAAGAAACAGATTGCACGAAAAAGCCTTAACCTCTGACTGAACTTATCGTTTATATAGTAAATCTTTATGTTTATTTTGCCCTAGATGCAAAGCAAGGGCGAGAATAGCATTCGGAAACCTCAGGGGAGCAGGAGGTCATGCCACAATAAACGTACGAGACAGAGAGTACACTGGAAACACGTCCATGCAGTCGCTTCTCTATGTATATGATCACCTAGATTATGCATTTACAAGTCTTTCGTAACTTACAAATTCCGATATTTTCTTGAGAAGATTTTCTTAACATAAACAACGATAAGTTAAAGCTGGTGTTCGGAGGAAGAATTCAGACAAAGCCCAGCCTCAACCTCAGAACAAAGACGTTTTTTGTGTTCACCTCTTCTGTGAACAGAGAAGTTTTGAAAAACTTTGTGTCGGGTCTACGCTGCAGCGGAATGAAAAGTTATTTTCAGAATTTTTTTCCTCGGTAAAGGTTCTGACATATTAGCAATTTTCCCTTACCTGGATGCAAATAGTTCCATAATCTAGGTGTTGTCGGAAAAAATAGAGCAAACTAGCTTCTAGTAAAGAAGATTTTCAAGCGTATTCATACATTCATCGCTGGAATCTGAGAAAAAAGACTAAAAGCATTCCAATTTAAAGAATGATTTCGCCTATCTGATATCAAGCAGTAATTTCTTTGCTCAGTAAATTTTTACGAAACCTGACTACTAATATACAGTTTTCAGCAAAGATCTCAATGCCTAACTACGTTAGAAGCGAAAAAATAACTCTCTAAAAGTTCTGAAATTGCAGCTGAAGATTAAGAGCCCTCAAATACGAGCGTGTTCAGGGACCCCTCGCTCTACAGGGTGACCCCCAAAATAAACTGACTGAAATTTTATTATTATTTATTGCTATCTAGAATACTAATTCCATGCATGAGATAGATATGATAGATGTACGCAATAGTGAGGGTGGTTGGTACCACTAGGAAAAAGCTGAAGGAAAGAGTTTGGTTCAGATTGTACAATGAGGTAAAATAATACATAGAACATCTATCTTATGCATGCAATTGGTATACTAGATACCAATAAATAATAACGAAATTTCGGTTATTTTTGTGTCGCCCTTTACAGCCTCTACAGCCCCAACCCTCACGACAAACCGTTTAAAGGAAGATCAAGGTCTACCGCTTAATTGTAGTTTGCGACCATCATTTCAACGTACACTGGAGCCATCAATTACGCACTTCTCAAATTAATACTTTCCGACACTGTTCTGAATACCATAGATACATATTACTATCACTTGTAATATATTGAAGTGAAACAGAGAAAAAATTATAAAGGGAGCCTTTTGCTATAGCCATTTACTTCGGCACGATCAATGTTTCTGAGCAACATTCTCATCAAGGTACCCTGGCAGTTCAAACTTTGTCTACCTGCTGTAAAAAACGGATTTTAAAGTTTTGCGTTTGTATTCTTTGAATTAATATTGAAAATGACAGTTAAATTACTGTACATTGGATTCAATTGACTGGCTAAACATATTATTGGTCGTTCCTCGTTTGACAAGTTTGGTTTGTGTGGATTTGGACTTTAATGAATTTGACTCTCTACACGAAAAAAAGATTATCAAATGAGGGTACATGTACACAACGAAAATTTTAGGTCCACGAAATATATGACTTTCTGCTGGCGACTCATTGCTCGGAGTGTATAATTTTTACTGAGTAAACCTTCAGTGATATCTGAACTTTTATTCTATTGAGACTCACTGGACACCCATGATAGAGGAGGATCACTCAACTCAAAACATTCCACTGAAGACAAAAAAAGACGGAAACCTGGAGGCGCTAATGTTTCACTAGCGGACGAGACTCATACGAGTCGCTGAGGAACTACATTGAAAACTCATTCTTCAAATTGATATTTAATTTGGACTGGAGTTCTGTCAAAACAGACAGAATGCCAGCGCTGATGCTGTTCAGTACAATAAATACTTCCTTACAGCATGGAATATTTGACATGCAATTGAAGCTGCACTTTCAACGCGCTGATAATTAAAAGCCACACCTTCACGTGACATGCAAGCATTAACGATTTATTTTACTTGGAGTGCAATGAATACCGAGAAAAAACAGTTGCATGGCAGAGCCTGTCACATTGCAGGTGTTGCAGCTGCAGTTGCGTGGCAGAGCCTGTCACATTGCAGGTGTTGCAACTGCAGTTGCATGACAGAGCCTGTCACATTGCAGGTGTTGCAGCTGCAGTTGCGTGGCAGAGCCTGTCACATTGCAGGTGTTGCAGCTGCAGTTGCGTGGCAGAGCCTGTCACATTGCAGGTGTTGCAGCTGCAGTTGCGTGGCAGAGCCTGTCACATTGCAGGTGTTGCAGCTGCAGTTGCGTGGTAGAGCCAGTCACATTGCAGGTGTTGCAGTTGCAGTTGTGTGGCAGAGCCTGTCACATTGCAGGTGTTGCAACTGCGCGGCAGTCAAAAGCTGCTTCGTAAACGAGCGCTTTTATAAGACGCAATGTGAGGTAGTTTAGAGGTTCAATATTGCGAGCAATGAAAGCTCATCTTTCAGCGCGGCTAGTATTTCGCCAGGAACAGTGTTGTGCCAAAATTGGTTGTGTTTAAGTTTGGCAGATTGGTTCGCTAAACACTTTATTAATTTGGTTTTGTATCCAATATGAACCTGTAGAACATCATTTCGACTCTCACAGACATTTCGAGTTGGACATTATGCACTTCTTCAAACGATAATTTCTGCTGAATTTATTCTCAATCGTACTTCTGACAATCGCATTCTTTCTTCGAGTTCATTCAAACATCGTGTATTGGACAAGCACAAATTTCAGTTTTAGTCTGAAGCGATGTTTTTACGGAGGAGCACTCCAGCAACATCGTTAGAACTTTAATACAGAAGGTTTAAAATGAGCGTTTTTGAATTGCCTACGCAAGACGAGCGATCTGTGAGGCCTATAATTAGAAACTGCGCCCTGTGAAGCCAACGCCGTGCTTCTATTAAACCTGACGGGCTGGTACAGAGCTCCGTTGTGGTGACTGTCTTCTGAGAGTTTCATTTAATTTATGGAGCACACAAGAGCCTGCTTTCAGTCACCAGCAATACGAGAGCAACATGAAGCATCTCCGCAAGCTTTGGTAATTGCGGGGGTGTGTTGGGCCGCTCAACATTCCGTCAATGAAGCAATAAAATTGTACATTTCCTCGGACTACTCTCACGTGCTTCCGAAACAGGAAAAATACAATAGTAATAATATCGTTCAGAACATATAATTTCGTCAACATTCATATACTAAATATGATTTGAATTTTTGTTTCATGAACTGACACATCGAGTAATTTTGTGGTAACGTAGAAAAATACGCATGAAATTACAAAAAAATCGTTTCGACCCAATTGGGTTGAGAACACCATGTGATGATTAGCACCATGTGCTGATTAGCACCGTGTGCTCATTAGCACTATGTGCTCATTAGCACAATGTGTTCATTACCACCTCAGACACACTGAGAGCTGACATAAAAGTCACAACAAAAGCAAGAGTACGCTGAATCAGCAAAAACTTATCCACTTGATACCATTAAAAGCTCGACACCAGCGAACCTTCAATGGAGTAGAGGCCTGGACACGCAAAAAGCGAAGAGCCGAATACAGCACACGAGCACACCACTCGCACCACCACACCTGCTGTCAGGAGGCGGCGAGACACTCGCACCACCACACCTGCTGTCAGGAGGCAGCGAGACACCACCACACCT
>VCRD01000070.1:399709-412071 GCA_006783055.1 Trinorchestia longiramus | reverse complement strand
ACGCCTGTGCGTGAGTAACATGTGTGCACACGACTAAATTGACTTACGTGGTTAAGGTGTACGTGCATGACTGATGGATTTACTTTTAGACGGCATGGGACTTCGGTATTGAACCAAGAATGGGCCAAACGGCTCGTTCCTATTGCCTTATTCTATTCTATTCTAAGTGTGAGGAACTGGACCACGACGAGACTTTACAATCGAAACTGACACACAATTTCTATCCATTACTCGCTCCCATGAGAGAATCTTCTGCTGGATACACGTATTTCAACCGACATGATAGTATGAGGAAATTAAAACTTATAAGGAATTCGAAAATGCACTTTCAATACATGTGACGCACTACCTTTTCACACGGAATTCAAAACACATCAGTTGTGCCACATTCAAGGTAATTTACACCATAGTACAAAAGATTCAAATGATTTCTGCACATGATCGTGCCATAAAGCTAATATTAACGTGCTAGCGTTGCCGGGTGTCGACAATCGGACCCTAAATAAGTTATCAGACCGACTGCTGGGGCTCGTGTGTGTGTGAGAGCACAGCTTTAAATATAGAGCTCTAACTCAGAGCCTTCATAATAGCCGTCTACCTACTTCATCACGAGTAACAAAATTATACTCAAGGGATAATGATCTTGAACTAGTTATAATGTTCAACGGAAAATGATGTTGAAGAGGTAATGAAATTAAAGTGATAATGTTGCGAAAAAGATAATGTTAACAAAAAATGATGTTCAACAAATAATGATGCTGAACAGATAATGAGTCAGAACAGATATGGTGTCCAAGAGATGAACGTATCACAAATTGTGAGGACGACTAGAAGCGTAAAGAAGAGTTGACTGGAGACCAAAGCACTGCAGCTTCAGGATGTAGAGCGAGGAATTAATTACACGGAATTCTAGGCTTCTTCGTAAAAGTTGTTTCCATCTCAATCGTGGTGACGTGCACCACACGAAGCAAGGGTTCAAATGCAATTTTTAGATCAAATACAAATTTATGAAAAGACTTTTGACGTAATACGATTCAAATTATGAGACTAAAGTTACAATCAGGAAACTTGTTTTAACATTACATAGAATGTAATGAATGGTCATTGTGTTGTGGAAGTCAACACTAGTCAGAAGCATAATTAAAGGCTGTTGACTCCACCACCTACACTCCATCACTTCCACTTTACCCACCAAACATCACTGCCACCTACAGCAGATCGCAGTCCTGGTTTTAACAAAAGCAACATCAGAAGCGCGGCAACATCAAGTCATCAAACATTCTTGCCAATATCACACATGAACAACTTCAATCAATAAACATGTAAGAAGAAGAGATCACAATTGTTCAAGCTGCGAACAAATTACCTTGGAATTCTTTCACCCACTTTTAGCACAAATATTTAACCCTTCCTATTGAGTAAATTAACCGAGAAATGCTATTTAGTTGATGAATGCACATTTTTACTTAGAGTTCACATACGAAAATTTGCTGCAATGGCACATATTCGAACCTTTTTTCGTTCTATGCAGTTTTGTAACCAAAGTTGATCTTAAATTTTTCACAGGAGCGCTCTGTGCAAAAGTCTTCTTCGTATTTCTTCCTTTAGGAACTCAAAAATCATATGACAGGGAAATTGTATAACAACAAACGGACAGTTTTGTCCAAAATAAGATAGTATTAAAGGTTTAAGGTTATCTCACAAGTCAACCAACTTTCTATAGTGTTCTTAGTGAGCTAGTACGTTCAGAGCACAGTCTCCTTCAGTCACATCAATACTGGAGCGCAAAGCAAGCTTCCAGCACGACGAGTCCAGCTATAACGCACAAGAGCAAGAATTTGTCGTCTTCGTAACTCCTCCTCAAAATGAACGCCACGGAACAGCATTTTTTCAAGCGTAAACAAACTGACGGCGCTGCGAATGCTGCAAAAAGTACAAGAAGTGCAAGATGGAGCGGTTTCTAATGAGCACCGACAATATTTCTCAGAATTGTAGCCGAGGACTTTTGTTTTAATGATGCCCCTCGTTCAGTATGGACACCGTGACCGATGGGGGAGAAAAACGCATGCAAAAGCTGAAGAGTTAGCAGAAAAGTTTGATTCATTGTTAAGTATAAATAACAATTTGCAGGAATTTTGATAGTGTTAGGGGTTGCAAATGAACGTGTTGAGAAATATCAAATAGGAATGCGTTAACTTCTGGACTTCTTTTATAGCTCGAGTTCAAAACTTCATACTTGATATATTCAAAAGTGAACACTTCAAAGGAGTGTCCTCGGACCAGGTCAACAACAAGCAAGTCGTCAAGCAAGACAAGATCGTCATTTAGAAAAGGTCATCTTGAGTCTCGTGTAATACACTCAGAAACCTGGCGTATGAACTAGTAAATGCGCGTCCAGTGTTCTGTGCTAAACTTGTTTTAGTTATGAAATTGAAGGTAAAAGATGATCCCTAACCTGTCGAGAGGAGCTCCTTTACCATCCTAAAGCCTGACAAACAAAGCAGAAACTCACGGACTCAACATTCCAAGACTTGGTCTTCCATATTCTCCAGACGTTGCTCTCTCTAGTAACGATTCATTCCAAAGTTTAAGAACTTTTTTCGGGGGAGGGAATAATGCAGTTTCTTAAAGGTATATAAAATTGGCCCATGTAACTTTGCTCCCGTAAACCAAGTTGTTATTATAATATTATTGTCGGAATAGCAAAAAGTTGTTTTTGGAGGCGCATCGTTTGGAATGCATAATGCATTATATTGTCGCCATACTCATGACTTTTATACCATAAATACACTCCGTTACAACACGCGATTATTTATGGGATCATGAGACAAATTCTCTTGTATCTTAACTCGTGCTCAGTAAATGAAAATGTTGAGAATAAGCTCCTTACATAAATGCTTTCACATGGTTACATTAGTAAAGCTGCATCCATAAGTCAAATTTCAGAACCAATGCATCACTTATTTCGAATCGAACATGAAATTAATCAACAGGCATCTGCATGGGTAAATAATTTCAGAAAGTTTGGGAAAAGTCTTAAAATGCATAGCTTAGAGTTTAATTTAATTAATTAATTTGCTTCCCTATTTTTTGTTTAATTTAAAATTGTCTCGTTGGCGCATTGTAGTGCAGTGTAGCGAGGCCTACCTGTGAGTAGTGAAGCGCTTCCTGAAGCCCTTGAACATTGGAGCAACTTGATTGCGTTGAAACACGGAGGGGGAGAGGGATGTATAAGTCCTGCTTCCTCAAACTTTCTATATCAAAAATACAATATTTTCACTCGTTG
This sequence comes from Trinorchestia longiramus, assembly GCA_006783055.1. Taxonomy (NCBI): domain Eukaryota; kingdom Metazoa; phylum Arthropoda; class Malacostraca; order Amphipoda; family Talitridae; genus Trinorchestia; species Trinorchestia longiramus. The sequence continues at coordinate 408,785 of VCRD01000070.1, read as the reverse complement.
ACAACTGCTGTAATGAGGTAGACTGTAGCAATATATCCCTGACTGTCCGGAAACATTTATTTACACGTATAAAAGTCAAAAACGTCCACTGAAAACTTGAAACAAGAGAAATCAATAAGAAAATCACGCAGAGCTTCCAGTGAGGAGCGCTGTGCGCCGCTACGACAACCTTCCTCCTCGGCACTCAATTGAACACTGACGGCTGAAGCGTCCCGTCACCGCGAGTACTAAACGCCTTCTAAAATGCGCCTATTGATTATTGTGTTGCCTCCTCTTCCCTTTCCCGAGGGCTCCATAGGCATTTGTGCATACCATATTTCTGGCTACTTGGGTATCACAAACTCCATTAGTTATGTTATAATCAAGATACTCTTGAGAGTCCGTCAGAGCGAGGATGGGAGGAAGAGGTAAACGACTATTTTGAATGACTAATTGCTATGAAAAATTTCTACCCGGAAAAAAATAGAAATATTATCCACAGAAGTAATGCATTCTCATATATAATGGAAGGTAAATTATGGTACAACATTTTAAATGTTGTTGGCAGGTACTTTTGCGATGGGTAACACAATCTACTGTTAAATTTTGATGTCATACAAGTCGTAATGAACTAAAATGCGAAGAAAAATTCAAGAAATTATTTATACCAGAGGCGTTGACACAGTCAATATTGAACACTGTGTTGTGAAGTGCGTTGTTGTTAGCTCGTTTAGTGATGAAGGTATATTACTTCGTAATGCCACACGTGAAGGTCTGTTCTCACAATTGAAACAAATCATATAAATAAAAACGCGCAAAAATTGCAAAAAGACGTTTACCACGATAAAATTGGCAAACAACATAATGTGACAACTTGAGTTTGAGAGAAAACGATTCACTGAATCTTAATAATTAATCACGCGACATTTTTGACTACACTGACAATCTTGAGCTGGTAATTGCTCACAAGTTCTTCAGTATTTCATAAGCACGTAAGTCTAGCGGTCACACTGAGAAATTTAACATCTATCACTGTTACCTAAAAAAGAAATGTAAATTCTGTAACTTTCTTAATCCAGGTCAATTTGAATATCAGAATCGTATTATATGCAATTTTTATATCTGACAATTATGCATTGCTTAAGCCTTCATCACGATAATCAACCCATATTCTGTGCATGTTAAATGTCACATGATTCTTGCTTAACTATGTAACTTCCATGTGAGATGAGGAGGCAGGAAAAATTAACGCAATTTTGAGTTGTACAATCGTGTGTGTTGTGATAGTTTTGTGAGGCGCATGTACAGGATGAAGTTATACTGCAGGAGTCAGCCACTAACAAAGTTGTAGGACTCTTAAAAAGAATTGCTATTTTTTCCATACAAGTGTTACAAACCATGGAAATTCTCAGAAAATTTCCGGACAGACATATTGTTGAAGTGGGAAGCGCTAGGCTTGTTCAGACCTGTAGCAGTGCAAGCATCTCATTTCATAGTTTCTATTCGTGAAACATAATTGCTAAATCGTAGGAATAGCCACTTAAATATGACATTCTTTTCTTAGACAACAGAATAAAGAAAGAAGCAGTGCAGTTTTACTTAGCGTTAATTCGTACTTAGAGTTAATTCGGACCTACAGTTAATTTGTACCTACAGTTAATTCGTACTTCCAGTTAATTCGTACTTTCAGTTAATTCGTATTTACACTTAATTCGTAGTTAATTCGTTTTTGTGATATATAATTTCAATAATTTGGTACAAAAATTTGTAATTTTGTTATAAAAAATCAGAATATCTTTCAAAATGTGTTGCACGTGATTGCATTTCTTAGACAGCTCTTCGCGTTGGCATCTTAATTCCGGTAACTAAGACTGACCTGGTGTAATTCAGGTAACTAAGACTGACCTGGTGAAACTAAGCAGTTACAATAAACTTTTACAATCCTACTCATACAATGCCTACTGAATACTTCATGTCAAAAATAGACGAACGTAAAGATGATAGAAACATATAATAGTACCGTTATCAAGTTATCAAGAGACGTCACAGGAATGAATGGGCTACAGATATACATAAGAAACTTCCACACGGCCAGTGATAACGAAAAACTACTTAATGGTAGTCCAAACGACCTACCTTCGCAACGAGCTGATCTCTTGATATCAACATTGGTTTGCTCTATGAATGAAGGGTTGAGCAGTGGAGGTGGTCAGGTGTTGTGGCTCGTCCATTAACAACTTTCTTCCCTTATAGGGCACACACCTGTCACAGAGCGACCTCAGCCACTAACCTCCTCCTGCCGCATCTCAGTGGCATCTGGCGACGTGTGGCATCTCTCCCCTGCGTACGGGCCCCGCAACACCGTGTGTGGGACACCAACATTCGCTAAGCTTTATCTCTACTAGATTAATTTTGTGCTATTAATAAAATCTGTCAATAAGTTCATAATAAATTTCATTGATATGTATGGATGATCCAGACTAGATTTTAATCGTGGATCTGCTGTTGGTAGCATTATTTATACAAGAAAAGGTATAGTTTTTAAAGGCCTCTTTTCTACAGGATACGGAGTATTGAATTTCACAGGTATAATTGGCATGTTAGTACATCTACCTTATGAGTTAAGTATGAAAATAATTTAGTGAATTTGACAAACTCTAGTGCAAATATGTCTCCATTATTGGCCATTTGAAGAATTTACCCTCTTTCTTCTTCTCAATGATTGTTGCTGCAACAACCAGAAGTTGTTAATTCGATGTTCCAACGTAACTTCAGTTTTTACTTGGGATTTCCAAACTCTTTCGTTAGCTTACTTCGTAACGAAATTGTTAACTATTAGACGAACCTCCTAAAAGTTATTGAAGATTTCTAGAAGATAGAATGGATGTATCATAAACACTAATTAATCACCGTGGAGGAATTCTTTGATTTAGTTCTCTACCGAAGAATATCACGCATCCAGTACAGACTTTGTGCTATAAGCTGTATGATATTTTGACCAATTTTGACCGATTACTCAATTGCACATTTTTCAGTATTTTCAGGGAAGTTGGGAGCTGCATGCAAGCCCCATTTAAATTAAGTCACGACTACAACTTTTTAAGTGTGCTGGGGTACGCACGTAAATATTAGGTTGTTACAAAAATAATGGCCGATTTCAGAAGCATGCATTTAATCCTTGGTAAATGAACAATGGAGATGTTAAACTTAGTTAAAATATGAACCCTGAGCAGCTATGCATCTCTGCCATCGGACTACGAGATTATTTATTCCTTGTTGATAAAAAGTTAATGGATGTGATGCAACAAAATCTTTGAAGGTCGTTTCCACCTCTTGTTTAGACCTAAACGTTTTACCATCCAAAAATGTGCTTAAGTGCTTGAATAAATGATAATAAGTAGGTGAAAGATCTGGAGAATATGGAGGATGTGGCAAAGTCTCGTATCCCAGTTCTGTGAGTTTCTGGACGGTCATTATTGCAACATGTGGTCGCGCGTTATCATGGAGCAGAATTGGACCACGTCGATTCACTAATGCCGGTCTCTTTTCGCTCAATCGAGCATGCATAACAGCAAGATCATTGCAGTATCTCTCTGCATTAATGGTCTCATTTACTCCCAAAAAACTGTAGTGAATAACACCTATTGCAGACCACCAGACAGTCACCATAATCTTTTACTGGTGCAACATTGGCTTTGGGAAGTGTTTGGGGGGCTCATCACGATCGAGCCATTGACCTGATCGTTTACGGTTATCATAAAGGACCCACTTTTCGTCACAAGTGACAATTCGGTCAAGAAAGGGATCGTTGGTGTTGCGCAGAGAGAGCATCGAGCACACTTCAAAACGCCTAAACTTTTGATTCTCATTGAGCTCATGTGGAACCCATTTATCGAGCTTTTTCACCTTTCCAATAATCTTCAAATGGCGCGAGACTGTTGCAATGCTGATACCAAGTGTCTGAGACATTTCTCTAACACTTTGACGTGGATTTTGCTCAACAACCGCATGCAATTGCTCGTTCTCGAGACTACCCAAACGTCCTCTACCCTCTTCATCTTTAAGGCTCTCATCACCTCTCCGGAATTTCGCGAACCACCTTCGTACTGTCCGATCCCTTGTGGACTCTTCTCCCCATGCTCGGTTGATATTGGCAGAAGCTTCGGAGGCGTTGTGTCCAAGTTTGAACTCGTGCAACATAAGTAGGCGAAGGTCATGTTTTGTCATGTTCATCATGGAGGGATTCTATCCTTCAAAATTATGTTCTGTCTGAAAAGAAGTTACAAAATATTAATGAGCACACATTAATTGTCATGCATGCCAAGGTTCATCGAAAATAAACTAAAAAAGTTGTGTTAAAATTACTTTTCAAACCCCAGACCTTCGAGCGGCCATTATTTTTGTAACAACCTAATAACACACTGCAGCAACACTACACACGTGGGAATTGCACGGATGGCACGTACACCGGAAGCATCAATGAAAGAACGCCTGACGTCCAAACCCTACACGGGAATGAGCTCGTAGAGGGAAAATAAATCTCGATCGAACACAAGATATTGACTTAGACATATGTATCATATTACTTACAGTATTTTTGTTTTTTGCAATGCAATGAACCTTTTAGTGTTCTTTCTTACAACAGAAAATTGACTGACGCGTCGTAACTGTTTTTAGTCTCTTGTTTTGATATCGCTGTTGCAGCGTCTCTTTCATTTTGGTTGTTTATTTCGCTGCCATGTATGAGCAAGATGACCAGAAGCTATTACAATTGTTCAATGATTTTTTTAAGCAGATGTGCAAAATAAACATGATGTGGCCATCCAAAATAGCAGCAATTGTACAAGAAGACTAAACAAGAGAGAAAAATTCTGGATCTCTCGTTAAGGATTTTCCAAAGATGGGAGACTGGTGCTTCCTGCACATTGCAATTTGTGTTGGCGGTTGCACTCTCGTACAAACAGCAGCGCAGTGTATGAACAGCAGCTCTAACTTCACGCATCAACAGCAGTGCAGTGTATGAACAGCAGCTCTAACTTCACGCATCAACAGCAGCGCAGTGTATGAACAGCAGCTCTAACTTCACGCATCAAAGCAGTGATGCTGGCACTGCAGACCGCTTAGTTGCGAATAAAATTAATTAGCAAGTGTTGTGCGTGAGTTCATCTGTTATAAAATAGGACATGCGTTTGTACAAGACGAATTCAATCACTATTGTGGTCAGTGTGTGTTAAGCTCTCGATATAGAAGCGTAATTATGAATTTATTATTAGAGACAGAAGTGCTCGCTCATCACAGTTAAGCAACGTTCTCAAGTAGATCCACTTGATCTCTTCTGTTTCAGACCGACTTGTTTCAAATATCTTTGTACAGCACAAATTACAATTGCTTAGAGCGGATCAAAAGACATGGAGATGAAGTCTTAAGACATCCTTTAAAATGTAATACATTTCACGAGATAAACTTGTACCTATTGATACATATATCTTTTATCCTGCATGTTTGAAGTGTCCAAGCATCTATCTAAGAAGTGCTTGGATACTTCAGACGTCACGTTATCTGTGGTGTAATATAATACTGTTAATTAGTTACTTCAACGTATTTGTTTCAAAAACCGCCATGCAAATCCTTGGTACACTAAATTTATGTGTACTAGATAGTATACTGTCGTTTGAAAATTGAGAGTAGGTCGGTCTATGTTTGCCAGGTAGTAGACTGTCTTTACCAAATTGATGGTATGCAAGACTTAACAAATTGATGGTATGCAAGACTTAACAAATTGATGGTGTGCAAGACTTAACAAATTGATGGTATGCAAGACATAACCAATTGATGGTATGCAAGACTTAACAAATTGATGGTATGCAAGACTTAACAAATTGATGGTATGCAAGACTTAACAAATTGATGGTATGCAAGACTTGGATCACTATGGACTAGAGTCAGTAGACTCATGACTATCACGACCAGGTCTGACTGACCACAGGGTTTCAGGTCTCACCAGTTTACGTGAGTCCTTACACGTTGACGCGTGAATACTGTTATAACATCTAAATAGTAGTTCAAAATATTCATATGCATGGGTCCACAATTTGAGTTTAAATTAAAAAAGCTGTAATCTTTTGTTAGGCTAATTTACGATTCATGATGCCTTAAGAAGACAAGATGGAACAGCAAATTTAATAGACTTACATCCTTAAAATAAAGTTTAATAGCCAGAGGTATTTGCCAGAAAATCAAAGTCAGAGTCACTCATTAGAGAATCAGAGTCAGAGTCACTCATCACAGAATCAGAGTCAGAGTCAGAGTCAGAGTCACTCATCACAGAATCAGAGTCAGAGTCAGAGTCACTCATCACAGAATCAGAGTTAGAGTTGCAAAAGAATCACAGGAGATGCAGCTGTCAGGTGAGTGAACTGAATCCACATTCCTGACCTAAAATGAGCACTACTTTATTTTTGCTTTAAGCTTTGAGAAAAAATCAGGGAGAAAAAAATATTGTAGATAGCTTCAGAGTATTATTAGGTACGCCTTCCATTAAATGACGTTTGCAAATGTGACGTAATCATGCAATGTAAAAACTTGAGTGACGTCACAGTTCAGCATCAGTCAACGTATTCAGAATGTGGTTTTGAAAGGCCTTAGAAAATTTAAATTGAAAAATTGTCATCAATGCAGAACTCATAATTTACTAGAGATTTGAGACTTAAGTTAAGTTAAGTTGGTTGGCAGGATGCTAAACGCAAGCTGTGAAGACGAAACGCTGCTTTTTTCTCTGCCCGAAGTTCAGCGTTGTCAGTTCGGAAATATTAAATCTTAAATGTATAGTTTCCTGCCAGTCTGGGGAGTCAAAAACTTGCTGCGGATTCAGTCTAAACGATCTACAGATTTAAACGAGAGTTTTACACTTCTGAGGTGGTGTATGTAGCAGCAAGGCAAGTAATGAGAGTTTTTTTTAATGTGCAGGCCCAAACCTGACCGACATTGTTTCACCCTATAAACCAATCCTTAACATTACAAAATTACTATTCTTGACTCCAGTTCTAAATTTTTTGTGTACAAGCCTCAATCGCAAATTAATAAATAGGATAAGAGCTGAGTTCTCCTCTAACGCCGTGCCCTTTGCAGTATCTGACACAAGCTCGAATTTCAAATACAAAATCTGAAAGTTTCAAAAAGTTTTTTCAGTTCAATCAGATAAGGATAAAACGCATATTTAATAGGCAATTAAATTCTAGCACTTCAGTAGGTTCTGATTTTGGAAGAAATTTTCTTATAGAACTTTTCCTAATTATCATGAAAGACATAAATGAACAAATTTTACTCAAGAAATTATAAATCTGTCTTTTATAGATTATCTTGGAACAGAACTTCCAACGAATTCAGCAACCATCTTCTGATAGTGATAACTATCATTCACAGGTCTATGTTTGCACGATGTTACGCCGTCAAAAACTGCAGCTGGTGAAAACTATCCAAATCCATATTTTCAACTATTGATCTGAAAATTAAATTTGTTGTTCTTTGTTGTTCAAGTGCTCGCATCGAAAGTTCGCCCACGCGCGTGCATCAAACTGTGGAATTTACTACTCATGATGGCAGGTAATTAGGATCTGCTCTTTTATGAGCGATGTCTTGCGTAGCTCACACCATACACGGAGCATCCAAACTGTCCATCGCCTGCATTGCATTCCAGCAGCTGACCTGCTATGCTGTCACCTGCCACGCTGCCACCTGCCATTCAGTCACTCTGCCACACTGCCACCTGCCATTCAGTCACTCTGCCACCTGCCACGCTGCCATCTTGCCTTGAATGTTCTACAACATCAGCCTATACAACCAAGACCGTGGAAGTTATTGCAGCTTAGAAAGAAACATGCTACGCGATGATTTTATTTTGCTTCGATAGGATAGCAGCGTCACAAGTTTTCACTATCAGTATCTATGTATTTCCTGATCACGCTCCTACAGTAAGAGGAGTTCTAAACTCAACCCCACCACACATCACACCAGCTGTAGCGACCAACACCTCATTTGGCGGACACACTACCGCACCATCTGACACTTGGAAGCTAGTGCATGTCATCTCTTCTCAACATTTACTGTACAAAATTTCATAAGCTACATTTAATTAGTAAATTGTTAAGCGTGACATTCACAACATAGAGATTGCCGTACGATACATTTAAAAACTCTTCGTCGTAACCTGAATGCATGAAAATTCCATTCGAAAATTTACTGGAAAAAAATTATAAAGTCAGTAAAAACTTGTTCAATATCTTCAGTGATTGCCGTATGATCTTAGAGTCATCCGAGCAAAGCCATAAAAATGTGCAGGTATTAATTTGCGACAAGTTATTTAAAATTTGCATGCAAGAATGGAATCTGTTGAATCAAAAGTGTTATCTTTTTCAACTTAAATTTTATTCACCGAAGGAATCACAAACAATTTCAGTAAACTACAACAAATGCATAGGTTATAAAATGAATATTATTAAAATATTATCCAGGTTAGCCTTCATGCTTTTCCAGAGGTCTAGGCGTGTTGAACAGGACGCCTGAGCCAGCGTTTGCCCAGAAGCAAGACTGTAGCTCCGGAATTTGGAGACTCCATACCAGCTGCATCACGAACATACGTCTTCATTTAACTATTCAAGCATAAAACTGTTATTATAGAATGAACTTAACTAACTTCTGTTCGTTACTCGACACGAAACACAATTTTCGCAACATTGTCCGTCAAACCACACAGCTGTGCTTCACGTTAGCAGCTGTGACATCAAAAAACTAAACTATGTCCATCTATACGATTTATAATTAATCTCATTACATCTATAAATCCCATAGCAGTTGTACCCCATTAAGAAATCATAAGTTAACTTTTAAAGGGGAATGTTTTAGAATGATTGAATGTTTCTTCGAATACATCACGAGTTCGACAGGATGTTCCACAACACAGCAGACCAACAACAATGCCACTGCGTCAGTTGTTTGTTTGAACGTCAATGTCGATAACGCTACTTTCACGATTCTCTTTGGTACAGATAGAAATACTAAGCTTCTAACCGAAAACTATCCACAGCCAATGTACGTACAT
>VCRD01000070.1:366654-396612 GCA_006783055.1 Trinorchestia longiramus | reverse complement strand
TGAAAACAGAAAAATAACATACATTTTACATCAATATACCGAATAACAAAATTATTATAAAGAAAATAGGAACATATGCCAAGTTTTGATTGTTTAAATTATGTTCTAAGATTATGATGGTAAAATATTAGGTGTTTCCATTATTTTGTCCACCACCTGTATGTTTGGGGCAGTCAGCCAGTTATACCAGGAACAGAAAATACTGACAGCCCTCGAACAGGTACTTAGCCAAATCAGAGCAACGGCAACTTATTGCAGCTTTGGTAGTACAACGTGCACAGCAATTCACATCCTGGAGAAATATGACTGGTGAGACGTGAGTTCGGTGCTTCAAGATGAGACACTTCGAGCCAAGAGGTCCTGCTTGGCGGACATGAACCGTAGCTAACTTCCCAGCCAATCAGCGAACGGAAATGATCACTTCAGCTGGTGTGGGTACATCGATGAAGATTGGCCTGCTGTTAGACTTTGACATCCTAATCACCTGAGGGAGATAATCTATCAATCGTGTAGTGATTGACTAAGCAAAAACTCGTTGAAGCGAGTTGACAATAACTGGCTGTATGTTGTGTTAATCTAGACAGTGATTAAAACCTGTCCTGTGAAATAGAACTGCTTTGAGAAAGTAAGGACCTATCGTAAAATCAATATTTGTGTGATTTTCAATTATTAGTTGTACTTAACATGAACTACTTAGGATAGGAGTCAATCGAGTTAAAAAGTATACATGGGAAAACTAGGAAGAAAATATGGTGAGTTTGTAAAGCTCATAAATAGGCTATTAAATTCTAATGACTTTTTATAATCGGACGACCTGTTATCGTGATGTAATACGCCCATAATTCTTTGATGCATTCATGTACCACTGTACAACATAGGCTGTGTGCTCACCCAAGTCTCCAGTGTTCGAGGAAACTTTCCTTGAAAGTGAAGGACGGTTGAAGACCTCATGGTGGAAGTCAAAAAAGCGCATCTGTTCTTCCATGCTAATTTGGAAACATTCAAATAATTTCCAGGCCTAGGGTTCTGTATTTGAAAACTATTTTTCCAACGCTGTTGAGAGTAGTCTTTAATTTTTTCTTTCGAGTCATCGATAAAGATTTCATTGAGCTACAGCAATTGTATAGTAATTACATAGAGGTAACAGTTTCCAATTTTTATGATAACGATAGGAGAAATTCACTGTGATCATAAGACCAATGTGAATAGAATTATCCAGCGCCAGGTGCAAACTTTCATGCACACAAGCGTGTCTCGCTGGATTCAAGGCGCGCTTCTGGACCAGATGCTTCAAGTTTTGTATGGGCGGGTTCCAGTTTGGAAACGCCTGTTTTAAATTTGCACATGCGGTTCTGCACTGTGGTCGTCCGTTTTTCCTTTTATTTTGCTTATGAATTATCAGGTCGTCCGGAAAGTTCCACCCGATTTTTAACGGAGATAAAGTTCAACATATATACAAGCAAATACATTTTTTATCAACCAAATATGAACCATTTTGTAGCACAATGTGTTTCCATCTTTATTTTGACTAGAAAATATTCTCATCGCAGAATTGAGGTGGTTTCATGCCAAAGAATTCATCAGGGTATCTTTTTAGGTCATCCAAGAAATTGAAACTTTTACCATGAAGACTATTCTGCTAAGACCGAAATAAATGATCATTCGAAGGAGCAATATCTGGTGAATGTGGAAGGTGGGATTACACATCCCAGCAAAGCTGCAGCAATTTTTGACATGTTTCAAAAGAAACATGTGGTCTGGCATTAGCCTGATGGATCACTGTAAACTCGTATATTTCTTTGGTTGCTTGTGATGGATTTTTCCTCTACGGAAATAGAAAAGCATCAGGTGTGCTCTAAATGGAGGTGTAGTCAAATTTTACTTTATAAACTCAATAAAGTTTTTAATAAATCGAAAGATAAACTACTAAAAATCAGCACGAACTTTCCGGACAACCCAATAAATTAGAATGCAATAGTCGATTACTTCTTTCGATGTTCCTCTGCCAACGTAAATTGCAGTTCTTTTGTTTCAATTGTTAAACCCTTGAAAGGTTTGTTTCTTTAATGAGAATCGTTCGCAATATTTTATTCTTTCTGCATGCTTCTATTTGCATCTTCCCACCTTTTTGTGATAATCTAAGTTCTTCTCATATGAAGCTAAGCGCTTTTAATCACATTTTAAACATGTCATTCACTTCCCAGCGATGCTCAACTACGTTGTACTAATGTAAACTTATGGAAACCTTAAGTTCAATATTTTTAAAGTTACCCAATTTTTATTCACAGATGTTGCGAATTGGAGGGACTAGCAGTTCAAGCGAATAGTCGATAAATCTTTAACAAAGCAGAGATTGATGCTCATATAGACCGGCTCACAATAGATGGCATGTAAATGTAACGTACAAATTAAACCTCGTTATACGTCGCAATTAAAGTCATATTTTAAGATTTAAAGAGTTTATAGATGCAGAAAAACTTCAATGAAAATCATGAAAATAAGAGGTAACACTAAATAATGAAGAAATGCTGTAAAAAAAACTACAAGTAGTGAATAACGCAAATAATGATGATTAACATAACCAGGTGTGACAGTGAGTAATAGATCCATTACCTGTAACTCTGAGTCCACAGAACATTACCGTGCTTGAAAATTCACAAAATTATCACAAGGAAAGGAACTGAATGCCAGTATCTGGGCAATGATATTTTATTAAGAAAAATGTGTGGTAGATCGACGCAAATATCACATGTATAATTTTTAGTCATGCTATCTTGACTACAGAGAGAATTAAATCCAAAAAGTCGTCACAAGTTCTCAAGTAACTACATTTCGAACTAGGGTCAAAGAGGCATCCGCTCGCACAGAGATAGCTTGAATGATGAATACGCGTATTTTTAATTAAATAGGACACTCGTACGATGAAATTTGTATAGAAAGAAATGTAGAATTTATGGGAAGTTCAACTCGCTGCCACAAAGCAACCAACTTCTTACTGTTTGTAGCCCCGTTAGTCTCTCTCTGCGATGGCACTCAAGTGGAAGTCGATCTCTTGCTCGGACAGTGTTCTGTTCGTAAACAAGAGTGTGGATAAAATGTGTCACTGCATCTACAAAAAGTGCAATAAAATAAAAAACGAGCAGATTTGGTCGATCACACAGGCTGATCCATTGCGTTCAATTATAATGGCGTGAGCCAGAAACACTTATAGCTGGTACTGAGCAGAGGTAGCAGGAACTTTGTACTGATGCTCAAATAGACTTGAACATGAGATAAATTTTTCTAGAGCTTATGAACAAAATACTGTTGTTGAGCTCGTTATTCAGCGATTATGCACCCACAACTACAACTTAGCATTAGCAGGTAATGGAAGCGCTTCTGCACATAATGTCCTGTCAAATACCTCCTCCTCAACCCAGTCCTATCTTTAACTTGCTTCATGGTGTGCCAAAATCTCACCATCTGATTCGTTGTCCCGTCACTTGATTTCCATGCTACTCATTAGCATTTGTCTTCTTTCATCAGCAAAAGTCACTCATGACAAAGTACGGTTACTTTGTAGAACTCCGCAATCCCAATAATAACGTGGCTATTTGTGACTCTTAATGGGTGTGCTAAGCGTAACAAAAAGGATTCAACATGTAAAAATTGAAATGAATAGGCACAATTTAAAGCAAAATTAAAATTCGTAAAAAAGTAACTGATTCAATGAGAGGGCAGTAGAGGAAAGCGTGGCTGATGTTATATCTTAAGTGAAAAAATTGACGAGGAATATAAACCCTTGTACAACACGAAATCAGTATTAGAAAGTAAAAAATAGCCCAAGACCAATTATTACACTCATTTACCCAGGGCTTATAAGTCGGTAGAAAGAAATTTAAAAGTGAACCCAGCTGCCAATACGCGTCAGTGACAACCGTAGCTACAAACCTGAACTCAGGCTCGTCCTTGCAGGCAACAGCGACCTCAACTTCGCTAGGTTTGAAGTCAGCACTCAGCACCGTCATGAGGCACGTGATGGCAAGCTGTATGGTGGCATCACGATCCATTGCTGCCTTGGTGCGGTACCTGAACATGCCGTGCTCTTATTCTCATCTCGTTTTCTACCGTTTTAGGTTAACATGAAGAAATTAATACACATCTGAACATGAAAAATAAGTATATTCAATATTATGCTTAAGTTCATCATTAAATGGTCTCATCAAAATTTACGAAAATGTTTCATTCCATTGAAATGTCAAGACATATTTTTTCAACTGCCTTTGTTTTAATAAAAACGATAAACAATAAAATCTCGGAAATATCTTGAGCAAAGTTCCCTGAAAATCACCTACTATTTGCACAGAGATTAAAAACTAGAAAAAATGAAGGCAGCTAGAAATTGCTTTACGAACGATGTAAAGGAGCCACAGAGATAAAGTAACGGTTACTATACTCTGACACGTGACAATGAACACGTACCACCACCAGACAACAGTACCTAAACTAGAGTATGTTCATGTGAACACACCTACTGAGAGGTGAACACACAACACGCACGCCGCCAACGTGTGTCTGCCAACACCTAACTCTATCCCCTGGTTCTTACATTTACACACGATGTTATCAATGTTTTACTTTCAAGCTAACAGTTTAATTGGTAGTATTGTGAAAACCCATAACAAAATCAACAAAGTACATTTACTGCTTTCCAGTCGTTGTGGTACCTCGCGAACTATTGAATTCCAATACAACTTTAAGGCATTGACGACACACAAGCATTAGTTAGGAGAACTGACACACCGTCTTCGTGAAGGCACAGAATACATCTGGTGCATAAATCCTCACAAAAGCGTAACAGAATATCTTCAATCGGAGGCCCATGTCTCTAAACTAATTAGCAACAAGGTATGACTCAGTACACTCAATGTTCAAAGTGGCGAGATTGCAGGGAATCAAGAAATACTTGCCAATTCCTCCTTAATGCTCTTACATTCACAAGAGCCAAGACTCGCATAAATGATGCTGGAAAACTGATATTTTCAATTTGAAGGGAAACTAAAACGGTATAACGGCCAAAAAACAATGAGTGAAGAAAATACCTACTTGACAGACCACGCTGAACAATTGAAACGATGGTTCATCCGGGTCCACAGTGGCGGACTGCGTGAACTCAAGAAAACACCCACAAACAGATGAGCACGGGAAAAAAAGACACCATCTGAACAAAATTCTTCTTACCAACAGTGATGAGCCCTGCAGGTAGCTCTGGACACCTCTCACCAAGGCCAAGGCTACTAACAACAATAACTTCAAGCAACACAGCTCTCTTACCACACAAACCTATCGAAGTTTCACGATCCTACCCACGATAAAAAACTTTATCTACGAGACATGCTCAATGAAAACTCCATTCACGAAGTTTCATTGAACTACGGAGTAAAATAATCGTATTACGAAAACAAAGACAAATACAGGCACAATGCAGCAACAGTTTTTGAAAATTGAAACAGCCAAACAAAATGGAGCCTCACTTCTTTTCTAGGAAGGAGTTGACTTCTGTGTTTTTAGCTCCAGCGCCGCAAGCCCGCGCCCCACAGAAGTAGCCAGCAGGGTCTGTCTTGTAGACGCACGGCCCAAGCTCATCGTCGTACGCAATCAAGATCATACCTGCACATCACGCATACTTTTAAGCGATTTCAGTAATACCTTACTTTTAATAACGGTTAAAAGTCACTGAAGAAATTAAATTTGGTACGTATAATGATACAAAGTCAGTTACTTATGTTCGAGTGATGAACTTCGGTACACACTAAAAAAAGTTGTCCAAATGAAAGAGGTGATAGTCGAGGCTCATTCCATTCCCTCACTACGTACTGAGTGTAGCACAGCACAACACGAGAGTGAACACCTACTAGGCATCAGTGTTCTCTACTAAAGCAAGAAAGAGAAGAAAAAAAGTCTATTACAATCTCGTTGATACACAAAATACTCAACATTGGGTTTTAAAATGCCTTATCGTTACGATGCTCAAGTGATATAAATTCATTGGTTAAGCTAAGACGGAAGTGAGGACTCACTGCAGCCGAGCGGTCGCATCTCAGCGTTCTGGGTGTAGACTTGGTTGATGTCAGCGATGCGGCGACAGAGCACGTCAATGGGCATGTCGTAGCCGTACTTGTACTTGAAGTTATTTGCCTCGTGTTGGGCTACCATCACTTGGTACCGGGAGTCAGCTGAAATGCATCAACTTGTTCAAATTGTAAGCCCACAGAAACTCATTCGAATCATAAGACCTCTCGTCTACACGCAGATGAACATCTATTTTGGGTACACGGAAAACTAAACTGTAGTGACAAGAAACAAGATACACGCCGAAATAATTTTTTGAAACTATTATAATCTAGTTAATTTAGCATTTGGACCGTTCATTTTAATTAAGAAATCATCTGCTCTTACAAAACAGCTTTTGCTTTTTATCAGCTCTCCCTTGCCATGACTATTCAGGGAAAAGTTGGTACAACTATAACTGTAACGAAATAATTGCATGGGCGAATAATCTAAGACTGAATTTTCAAAGCATCAAGACACTGTCAACCTGCCTGCCCAATGATCGTTCACAGAGAGGCTGAAGACGCTGTAAGATCATCTCAGGTGCAACAAATGTTCAAAAAAATACCTATATCCCATAAACCGTAAGAAAAATAGCAGTCGATTCAGTAAACAATGGACCAATTCAGTGATAGTTAAATAGAAACGAATTCCTACCCTATACATTGTTTAGCAAGTTCAAATAAACTTGTAGCTTTCAGTACAACAGTAGGGTCCAAAGAGGTAGCTTTCAGTACAACAGTAGGGTCCAAAGAGGTAAAGAGCAAAATGCGATGAAGATCACTAGAATTTTCCCACAGTCACGATGAACAAAAATACGAGGTACCGTAAAAAAATTGTTTCAAATACGCCAACAAAAGGCAGATCTACAACACATTTTTCAGAAAACTTTTGCTTTGGCTCACAGAGTTAACAAAAAGCATCTCTTTGATGATCAAGGATTGAGAAATCGCCGATCGTGCAGACATTTTTTGGAAAATTCCGTTGTAGTTTACAACACCATGGTCTGCGCTTGAGCTTAGCACTGCATCATTTGGTTAGCAATAAATAACGACAAAATAAAAAAATAACCCCGATTGTTGTTCAGTTTCCCTATACAACTAATGGAAAACTCGAACATTCAAATGTTTTTCCTTCCCTAAGACAAATTCGTTAGACATGCAATATTGAGACAATGAAATAACAAGAGCTAGACCAATTGAATTATAGTAAACAACACTATGAATCGTGCTCAATGTACATATGCATTAAAATATTCGTACAGGATTCCGTAGATTTATGTCAACTGCCAAAACTCTACGGAACTTAGTAAGAATATTCTAATATACTTTCATAGGTGTCGAAATGACCCATGTCTATATTTGCAACCGAGGAGACAAGGAAGTTAAAATTGCCATTACCTCAGTTCATGTCTCACGATTCATTAGTTTCAGGTCACATACGATGAAGAAACTCAAAAATTACGTACTAATGACAACAAGACTTTAACATGCTACCTAGTCAGGCAGTATTTTAAACTATTTCAGTAAGAACGAGGAGTTTTTTAAACAGAGACCATTTTTGTACATCAAAGTACAACTTTTTGACGGTATCATTTCACATGAAATCCTATACCTTATTCTACTTTTCAACAAAATTGCCACCTATGTACATATATTAAGGATCTCGTATCGTATAACCGGGTTCTAAAATCCATTCTCATAACCACCAAGCACCTGATTTATTAACCATCACTCAGGCATGCAAGAGACGTAGAAATGTGCAAAATTCAGTGGTAGATTAGGGCATTGTATAGACAATACTCTATGACTACTGAACTGATAAGAAAACGGAACAGAACACAAAGATAGCAGTAAAAACTCAGTAGATAGATCATTTTGCTTGACGATAATGCACCTTCACACCTGGTTCAACTAACCAAAAACCACATCGTGTCATACGGCTGGTTAAAACTTGACTACCCTCCATATAGCACTGTGACTCTCATTAAAACTTGACTACCCTCCATATAGCACTGTGACTCTCATTAAAACTTGACTACCCTCCATATAGCACTGTGACTCTCATTAAAACTTGACTACCCTCCATATAGCACTGTGACTCATTAAAACTTGACTACCCTCCATATAGCACTGTGACTCTCATTAAAACTCGACTACCCTCCATATACCACTGTGACTCTCATTAAAACTTGACTACTCTCCATATAGCACTGTGACTCTCATTAAAACTCGACTACCCTCCATATAGCGTTGACTCTCATTTGTTATTGAAGTGGAATGGCGATCAGAGCTAAGACTACAATGACGACCTCAAAATGTCTGGGCTGGAGTGCTTAATAAAGCAGGAGGCTGCTACCAATGACGATGCAATTCAGAAGCTATGCTACGACAAGCGCTTTAATAAACAGCGAAACTACGCTCAGTTTTCCAGGACTCTCAAAGTCAAAATAAGGCTCAAAAAAATCGTGGTTTTTATGCCAAAATAATGAATACTTAAGAAAATGCCTCATACTAACTTTCATGGAAGGTGGGAGTCCCCAAAGCAATGAAAGAAAATAGGCAAGAATATGCAGAAGGCTTAGGCAATATAATCCTACCTACATTGAGAGACGTGTCAAAGTCAAGGTCAATGATTTGAAAACATTTTACCCCAATTAAACTTCAGACAATAAAGTTTGAATTTGTTGCTTCATGATGAACTGGAGTCGTGCTGAAGAGTTTGTTTTTATCAACATTTTTATTTTTTGTCTACAATTTTAATTAAAAGAATGATTTGCCTTTCAATATTTTGCTTAGCAGTTAAGCACTGTATTCTTTTGATACTTTCTAATTCTTTGTGACAAACACATATAAGCTCAAAGTGACTTCTCTGCTCCCTTTTTTCATTTACTTTGTGTAGTTTAAAAATAGTCTTCCTAATCTGGATATTAATAAGATAATTGTATATTAACCACCGAAAAAAACAATACATCTCCAGGTGTATCTTTTCTAAGTAAATGCTGAAATATGCAATGTGGTGTAAATGTGACTCCACAGCAACCATCATACACAACCATCATATGACTCCACAGCAACCATCATACACAACCATCATATGACTCCACAGCAACCATCATACACAGTGAGGCAGACTCATGGCACACACTTGTAGTTCTGATGCAAGTACAACAGGGACAACAACAGAAAAGGTGTTTTCATTTTTGAAAATGATAATACTAATGAATCAAAATCATGTTACATATACATTTCAACAATATGAACATTTTTATTCTTCACTTTATTATGGTTTTATAATACCTAAAAGAGTGTTGATCATTTTGTCATACCCTGTATGTTTGCCATGGCATGCTCTTTTCTTGTCACTTAAAACTCACCATGCATCCCTGTGACAACACAGCCCACATTTTTGGTGAGTTGGAACATGTGGGTCACAGTAGTGGGATCCAGTAGCTTGTCCTGTAATCAAACCCTCAGTTAATGAAGTGCAACCTCTTCCTTCATTACTACGCATAAGTTAATGCACTAAATATTATATAAGAATAAATTGCTTTAATTAAAAGGGGCATAAAATAAATGTACCTAGTAAAAAATTGTAGTATTTAATAGGAGCATTAATTTATATTGCATAAACTTTAGTACCATCCAGGGCAGCACAAATAGAGAATATACATTTTTAATTTCAGTTTTACTTTTAAATTTCATGGAATTTGGTTCAAAATTATTTTGTTCTGAAATTGGTAGCACATCTCTGGTAGAAATAATGACCAGTAATTGTAGGAATCTAAAACAATACTGCTATTAAAGTGTCAACAAAGTACTAACCAAACACCAACACCAACTGCTTCCACACATTTAATATTCATGATACAGAGCTGACTAGTACTACTACTACTACTGCAGTGCAGGTATCAGACTACAGAAACATTTTGAACATTACTTCAATCTTCAATTGAAAATAAGGAATAAATTTATAAAAAATGCACATGGAAAATTCAGAGTTGAGAGCAATGAACTACTCCACTCACAAATTGGCAGTAAATAAGAGTGAATAATTATATTTTTCACTGTTTTAATCTCATAATAATGTTGAGTTGTGAGAAAACATCACATAGACTGTTACTCAAATTCCAGCACACCATGCAAAATAGAGAACATTTATATGTGCCATAAAAGTCACTTCAAATAAGCTATGAACAAAACATTTTTTTTGTATATTTTTAAATAGAATATATGCTAATGTTTACTCCAACACAGACAATTTGGCTGGATAAATCCATTTCTGATGGAGCCAACATTTTGCACATGTACATAATGTACATAGACAGCTGACTCCAGGCAATCTGCATAAAGGCTTGTGAATAACAATGTAGTAAACCACACAGACACAATAGCAGACAATGAATGAAGAAATAACCTTTGAGAGTTAAAAATTCAATGACTTTAATAAAAGGGCTATTTTTAAAGCAAGTACATCTCAAACAACATGTCACCATGAGGTGGAGAAGTTATTAAACGAATAAAATATAACCAAACAAATTTTATTTTTAGCTTAAATTGTTTTTATTCAAACATATGATTTGAAAATATGTTTAAAATAAAAATACTTAAATTGCATTATGTGAGCAGATATGGGAATAAGAACTCACTGGGACTTTCTTTTGAGTTACACACACGGCAGTGTCGTCTCCTTTGCATGCCACCGATGTCAGCCCAGGCTGGTTGATGGCTTTAAAAGCATATTCTGTGAAAATTTAATAAAATTAAAAGACAAATTACTATACTAGTTTAACTTATCTGAAAATTTTAAACTAGTACTTTTTAAGGCAGCAATAAAAGTAACTGCATACATAATGACCAGATTTACTGGAGTTTCTCTTACATTTGAGGCATTGCATGCCACATAGGCAAAGATGCTAAAAAATATGATTTGAATAATCATACAAAGTTGGAAAAATGGAAATTCCCACAAGATAATTAGTTCTATACATGTGAATGTGTTCTTGGTCCCATTTTCTAGGCTAACTACTAAACCAAGCTTGGCTGTAAGGTTTGGGTACTATAGAAAACATTTAGAAGCTGGTGGCATTTTCACCCTTGTGACATAGATCCCCTCATGTAACAGCTGCTGTTACAATTAATTAATTAAATTTGTTGCCTGTCAATTAAAAATCTCTTATTATTTTAGCTTCACATGCATCTGAGATATGCAGATTATATACTTAGCTTCATTAATACTTTAAATGTACATAAATAGTGCTCTTACAAACACATGCAATTGGAAATTAATACTCACCAATTTTACACTATTAGATAAAACTCTTATTCATTTGAGTATGAGAAAGAACTCCAACAAATCTTACAATAAATTGGAACATTATTAATGACTTCCACAAACTGAGCAAAGCATAAACAACTTTTCCAACCTTTCTGAAAAAGATGGCAACATCTACAAGCTCTTTTAGTTAATTCTGAGGACTATTAAAGAATAAAATAAGCAACAAATTGACAAAAACCATAACACATTTGTAATGCACCTAGTATATTTTGTAGACATGAATTTATTGTCTTACAGCTCAATCATTAGGTGAACCTAAACAAATTCCTGGTACTTATTTATCTTGACAGCTTTTATTTTTTATTTTGTTAGTTTTCAAATAATTTTTGTTAAACTTAGAAAATAATTTCATTTTGTCTTAGCTTTTCCCACACAAAGTGATAACATTTTGGATGTTCACAAGACATTCTCATATATGACCAAAGCTTGCAACTAAATGCTAAAATTAAGCTCTTTAGACAATCCACCTGCCATGCTGTCCAGACAAGATAGAATTTCAATTAAGATTAAGATCTTAACATACAATATTACTATGAGCTTTTACATTTTTAGCCAATACTAATTTTGATCAAATTCTTCTGTTTACTACATCTGAAATTTTGCCACAAAAAACATACAAAATTTCAATGCAGTACAGGTTTCTACAACAGGCACTAAGGTGGTCATATATTATACAATACTATTTTATTGATCAATATTTGTAAAAATTAACATATACAACAGTACAACTGAAATCAAGACTTTAGCAATCCCTGCAGCAGAGGTTGGCATGCAATTCAATATAACTACAGAACACTCCAGAGCATGACAATGTAGTACTTTTATTTATTTTTACTTATTCTTGCATTGGATACACTATATAATTTTGATCTTTAAATGTAGAATTTATTTCAGGATAAATTTGACAACAAAGCAGCCATATTGGTGACCAAGAAATTAATCAAGTCTGATTTCTAGCAAAGGAAATTTGGGTTTGTCCTTCAACATATAAACTAATCAAACTTTTGACAAATTCTCGGAAAAACAATTCCATGCAACCCCCTAAAAATAACAGTATATTACCATTAAAAAAAAACTCAAGTTAACTGTTTCTTAACAAGTGATAAAAAAATATCATAAGATTTTCTCCATCAGGCACAGTGAAAACCTTGATGGTTATTCCCATCTTGAGAATACTTACATTTAGTAACAACATCCTTTTAACGCTATATTACTTCATTTGAAAAAGTAGCTTGAACATATTTTGAAACCTCCCACATGGTTATGGTAAATCACTCACCAACTTGATATAATCTCCCTTCCGGGGAGAAAATAGTAATGTGGCGATCAAATCCAGCACTCGTTCCTCGAGACATGATGACTTCTTAGTTATAAAGTCCGTTCTAAGTTTGCTTACTCCTCTCGCGTCGTCGCGATGACACCGCACCGAATGTTTTGATATTTTTCTCTAACGGATTTCAGAAAGGAGGGGAATTTTATTAAACAATTTGGATCAATTCAATTTTACACTCATGTTTACTTCTTTGTTTTCTAAAAACGGCTAATTTATTGATCTGAGAGCTATATAAATAATTCATTCCTATTGCTTTTTATTCATTATTGAACTGTAATAAGGAGCTTGCGCTTTTGTAATGGAATATGTATGCAAAACAGAAGATTTTAGAACAGGCACAGATTGTAAAAATTTCGTTGCTCTGTATTATTTTTATCATATTTTTCCAGATTGGTACTGCACTATTACCTAATAGAAAATACATTAAGCCTGACATTGTAAAAGTATTCGATTTTTTATAAAAAGACTCAAACAGTTTTAGGAAACTTTAAAATTTGAGATGTTGTATTGGGAACACCACTAACACTTTGTCTTCCTCTCAGGAACATATTAGGAATATATAAAGTAAAGTGACTGTGGGATTGTATGATTCTTGCGTGAAGTTGATGCAGTATCACGTCTAGAATTATAACACAAGTTTGAAAGTGCTTAGATAGCGTACCTTGTTGTCTCTACTGTGGCATAAGGTATTTTTTCTAACCTTAAGACTAATCCCTCTCGGACCATAAGCGTGTACATTCATCTTACTGTTTGTTTGAAGAGCTTTGCTCTGCAATCAAGCCCGAAAGCTCATAGAGTGAGGTTCCACCATCTAGCATGCAGATACTTCTTGTTATTTATTCAAACTATTCATTGAGATAGTATTTTAATTAAAACTCATCAGGGTAAGCTTTTTGTTGTACGCACATGAGAGGGAAGAGAAAATTAGCTATTACAGTCAAATCTCGCTACTATGCCACACGTCGGGACATAGCAAAAGTGGCATAGTACTGAGGGTTTGTAAAATGGCTTTATTCTTTCAAGTTACCTATTAGCTCAGCCCAAAACTCTCAATAATCGTCAGCTAGCGAATTTTCTTTTGACGGATCTCGTGGATTTCGTTGTTTAACCGATCGCATGCTTGCATCACACCAGGCTTCCCGCTTCTCTGTTGCATGAACTTCCGGACGGTGCTGCATGCCCGCTGAGCTTCTTCAAATGGAACGATTTCCTCCTCAGGGGTCTCTTAGAATTGCCGATTATCAGAAGAGGGAACTTTTGGCTGCCGCTCATTTTTGTCCGGAAGCAGCTGCGAGGACAGTCCAGTCTCGTCCAGGTTGAAGACCCTGCCCGATCAACCGGAGAACCTGTTGTTGCCACTTATGTAAGAAGGGATTGCGAATCCACCACTCCAATTTTACCTTGCACTGTCATGAACGAGATACCGTGGCGCATCTTGAAATTGTCCAGCCAACATTCTTGATCAAATTGCCGCCGACATCCAGATTCTGTCCTCTTGCTTGCTTCAGCCACATGAGCACCGCTTCATCGAGCGTTGGGTCGTGAGCGTGTATAAGCTTCATGCGCTTCGATGGAACTCCAGATTTGATGGTCGCCTCGATTGCATCCATCTTGCTGAGAATGCACTTCACTGTGGTTCTCTTAACTTTAATGGCCCATTTATTGCTCATCTCCCAGGCCAGCTTAGACTGATTTGGCTCCTTCTTCGCGGCATCGATGATCTTCTTCTCCTTCAGCATAAAGTCGGTTCACTTGCGCTTCTGAGCTGACATTGTGGGCCACCTTCTGAATCTGAAAAAATTTGAATTCGAAAATACAATGTACAACACACAATCGTGGCATAGTAGCAAGATTAGGCGGTGGTATAGTAAATTTATTTTCTGTTGAATTTTGTTGGGCACCAGCAAAAGTGGTATAATAGTGATAGTGACAAAGTAGCGAGGTGGCATTGTAACGAGATTTGACTGTAACAAGGTACATAACCAACTACTGCTTCCAAATTTCTACATTCATTCGAACGCCTCATAATTTCATTCAAGTTCCTATGCACATATATAGTTTCCATCTCTGTTATTGTAGCCACAAAACCTACCTTTTGGAAGAAACTACGGTTTCTTTAATAACTCCATACTTAGAAGAACCACAGGCAAGCATCGTTTTATACTTTAAAAGACTTAATTATGTCATATTTCACAGTGATGCGTCTTTATTGTCGTTGAATGTGTAGAGAGTTATGTTTCCTAAAGCTATTGCTATCTAGTCGTTCCATTAATTTAAAGTTTAAATTATTCATAAAGCAAATAAGTTGTCCTCACTCTTTTAGCTGTAAGTTATTATTTTCGTACGTTATCATAAGGCATGATTGTTTTAAATCAAATTACAAAAAAATGCGCGAGTATAAATAATAGATTTACACGTTTTCAAACATGTTATTTTTTTCGATTCCGGCAGCTCAGGCTTCAGAATGGAGAAATTTTTGCATCTCATTATCATCAGTGCTTACAATTTGCTAGAGACTTATTTTGTTATAGATCTATAAGTTTATTCAGAAATGTTTGTCCTCCTTTGATTGCTCAGATAATGATGAATAATCAATGCTGTGAAGATAATGAATAAAATAGAACTTGATAAGCATTTGGAGTTGCTTCCTCAAGTACTCGGATTTTCATGTTTGTTTTTAATTACTGCCTCACAGAACTGGAGACACTCAGTCTCGTGCAAACATTGCGTGTTCGCAGCGTTTCTTTGAGCGTAAAACTCAAGTAAAGTATTTACGCTCTGCTCTGACTCTGGCAGATGACTTTTGACGAGAAATAAACTAAGGACAGTGTCACCGACACAAGACAGTAAGCGAAAATATTAATGAAGAATAAACGTGTGCAGTGAAGCCAACAATAGCGTTATGAGACAACACAGAGCCATGTCTCAGCCATATCAATATTAGTAGTCTGTTCAATGATAAAACAAAAATGTGAGCTATTTTATTTAAATATGTCTTAACTGATGCGATGTTTTTTTCATATTCCAGCATGAATATAGTTGTTATTGCTGAATTCGTGTTATATAAAAAACGTTTAGAACCAGACATATGAAGTTTATTTTACAAGCGCCGGAACTGAAGTGATGCAATCCATGATCACCATGTAGAAGAAAAGCAGATGGTTTGGCACGTTGTATACTTAATCAGATGATCTAAAGTGAAATCACCAGTGAGGTAATTCTTGATACTATCGTTTAAGACTGACGATGCTACTTTAAGGGACAGTTCTCGTCCTGTGCAATGCGACCTGAGGTAAAGGCTCGTAGGGGTGCTAGATGAGTTTGATGAATGGCCGAAACTAGGTGTCCCACGCATTACGCAGGTAAAGTAAAGCGTTATTCGTCTTCGCTTGTAGAATTAATTCCAATAATCTTAGTATCCATTAGATTGGAAGCGCCATTAGTTACATCGGAGAGTTCCTCCTGTTACTAGTCGTTGACTATTGTCGACAATGTTCCAATTGTACCGAAGTTTTCAGATCTCAAGACAAGGAGTAAACACTCTTGTTAGAAGTAATGCCAGAGCATCTCACGGAGTTCAAGTTATCTTTGTAAAAATGTTCGGGTTCTTGCCATTGTGTGTCTACTTGATAGTTCCCGTGGTTATTCCACGGTTTAGATTTGATTAATATGGAATCATCATAAAGACCTGTCAACGCCTGTCAGCGCCTGTCAGTGCCTTTACAGAGTAGGTTGTTAAATGTCTTGTGCCACAGTCATACCGCAGTTAATCATCAATGTTGACAAAGCTTCGATTTGATTCAAGCCAAATTCTACACATTGGGCATAATAATGCTAGAGTTAATCATCCTTTTCATATACTCACGACATGTGCTGATCTCTTCTTTCAATCGGGGAACAAAGGTCATGCACAATTTAATGACACATAAATTGTATTGAATCCATAATGAAATGTTTCAAATGAAGCACTGAAGGTATCTTTGTTCGACACAAACCCACATTGATTTTTCCATCAAAATGTGATCATTTTAATTTTTAACCATTTTTTATGTATTTCACTGCCGATGCTAGTGAAAATTCTCGATTCAATAGTAGCTATGCCCTAGTTTGGCTAGCATGTGTCTGTGCTACTAGCTGCAAGTAAGTCATTCTGTTCATCATCAAAAACACTACACTGAGATCATGTACGAGTCATGAATTGTTATTTGCAAGTTTTTCGTTCAACAACTTAGATACATCTTAGGAAAATAATTTGTCTACCGTACTAATGTTTCACCTATAAGCTTTGAAGTAATGTATGCAAGTCGAATTGTATCGAAGTCTTATTTAAAAATTTCACTTTTTAGAACTCAATTTTTTTCACGTAAACTAACAGGACACCTCCATCTCCAGCGCGGTCTCGTGGACAATGGAGCAGAAAGCTATTCTGTTCTGGGGTGTGATGACGACTGTCGTATTCCTTGCCTCCTCTGCTCGGTGGAGTGTTTTCCGAGTCTTGAAGCAAACTTTGGACATGGAGAAAACTCGTGGTCTCTTTGCCCCTAACGTGCTGTTGAATGTCTGCCAATGTGAGATGCTGATTGACTGCGAGGCTGTTTGCTTCGATCCAGACACTGACGTCACCTTCCTGCTTCAACTGGCTGCCAGTTTCCAGAAAAGTCAAACCGAATCCGTCGACAATAACGTGTACAGATGCTATGCTGACGAAGCTTACAAACTCTCATCAAGTGCTACTTACAATTTTTCACCACCAACGCAATCAACGACTATAGCTTCAACATCATCATCACAACTGGCCGCTCTTCAGTCAACAGCCAGTACTGCTTCCATGCCATCCACGCTCACATCAACCATGCCAGGTTTTGTGACCTCTCAGGTGACCACCCAAACTGAGGAGCCTGATGATGATGGTGATGATGATTAGTCACGTCCTCTGTTTTTCACTCTGATTTTAGCAGTCGATCAGTATCACCCATTAAGAACATTTGAAATGCGCGGTATGCACTCAGAGCAACGAGAACGATTTCTTGTTCTATTCAAGCAACTTTGACAGCGTCACTATAATATCTAATTGATGATATCAATTTCTGATAAATTAACTACACACTCAGAAGGAAACCAGCAACAGAAAATTATATTTTACATCAGAGATTTTCAATTAAATTCATTTCATAGGCTCGAAGTTTTAATTTCGTTCGGAAGAAAATTCCCTCATCCCTGTCACTAATTGTACATCTTTCATTATTAAACCGAGAGAGTAATGTTGACTGCATAATTCGATACAAAAATTTACCCCGCACTTTTGACTGCAGAGAATTTTTTATGAATCAGATGAGAAGATCCCGAACTTTATGGTAATGTAAATATATATAATTTAATCAAAGACTGTCGACCTTTTGGCTTGTCGCTGAAACTTTGAAAGTTTGAATAATTTGGCAGAGAAATGCTATGACGGTAAATTATGTATGATGCTAAATGTCTTAGCATTAAAACAATTATAGTCTGGTGAGTTTTGTCCTTGTCTTCTGAGTATTGGTCCCGTGTCGTGTACGATACACTCTTGACATGGTCCTTCAAAGAATATTAACACGTTAACTGCCACATGTACCACCGGTAATACATTTGAGGATTTCACTTAGCGCCGCATGTACCACCGGTGGTACATTTCCTAATTTTTAATAATTATTTTCAAAAATTAATTTAAAATATTTACGGAAGGTTAAATGATAAAGTCGTAAAATGGTAAAGTCGTGGCGGTAGTGACAAATCTCTGATATCAGGCATGGAGGTTAACGTGTTAACACAATGCGATCGCTGTCCCACGAACATTGCATTTTAATGAAAAGACATGATATTTGATCTAAAAATTTCCACATTGTGTTTAGAGATTTATCTCAAAACGTCACACCAATGTTTACAAAGTTAAACAATGATGGGACACTAGTTGCCATACCCAGTCTATAGCTCCTAGAGTCTGATTATCTCTGTGAGAGATGTATCTTGGTGTATAAGTCAGTCAAGAGGCAAATAAGGAGGTCAACCACTGGACTGACACTGGTATAATTCTGAGACATTGATGTCACACCACTTTTTCGTAAAATGTGTGTTCGTCTTTATCACTCTCACATAATTTCTAAATAATTTGCAATAAATTTATTTGCAAAGTTATAAAGCCAAATTAACAATTTAACCTTTTCGTTCAGAATTTTTTTTCGTACTATGATTTAAATTCCTCAGATTTATGATTCATATTTACGAAGGAGTTATCCAAAAGTATTCTAAAATATTAAGATTACTTAAGTTCTTCCCCCTGAGAACGTTGGATTTTGGAAGCATTCTGGTGTTTAGTTTGGGTCTTGGCTATATTTGTGTGTGTACATTTATTTGTAACATAGTACAACATATTAATGAGAGTCGTGATAGTCTTAGGAGATTAATATGTCCTTGAGAAGCAGGGAGATGTTTCGGCGAGGCATCGTTCATCTGGATTGAAAACTTGATACGTACTGTTGATTTATAATCTACTATTTGGCATATTGAAATAAATTTAATACTATTCTTTTTGATTTGGATGTACATTAGAGCGATATCCTTTGAGCGATAATGGTGGTCATAGCAATTTTCTTTTGATTTACTGACGTCGTCATCTCGAAGCATTGCATGTATTACTCCGTTCCACACAGATCGCACTTCTTGCCCACATTTTTAAAAAAATTACCGCCTGCATAAATGAAGATTTGCTTCAGATTTTGAAATATTTTTTACCTCAGACACTTTCCTTCGGTTTTACGAAAAATGGATAAACGATAAAAGAAAATAAGGCTTTCCACAACGAAAGACAATTCATAAAATCTGCATCATGTACGAATAGCAGTACTTACGCAGTATATCTTCGCACAGGGCCCTCACTAGCGAGCAAGTAGGATGAAGAAATCGAAAAATTGAGTTTAACTTTCTTTACAGGGGGTCCATAAAAAATGTATGCATCGGTATCTACAATACTAATGTATACATCTTTCGTGGACACCCTGTTTACTAGGAAATGGGCTGCACGATCCCGTAAGTGTACAGGTGTACGTACTGACCGGCGCGCTGTCACAACGGTCACAACACGGAAGGTACAAGTTCTCCCACAGTTACTGAACCCAAAAACAAACTGACACCACTCAAAAGTGAGCTTTGAGTTTTCATTGTGATACTTGCAATACAATCCTTAAAATCTATGCATCCGTTCATGTACGCATCAACGGATGTATGCATTTTAGCAAGCTAGGTACGAACTTAAATATTTGGCTTTAAAGGTAAGCATTTACGAAACTGGTCAAGTGAGTATAATTTGATTGGCTTGTTGACTTGATTTATCTAATCCAAGCCCCCAAAATGTATTCAGAATCATTTCTAATTGAAATATCTACATGTATAATCGACTATGTATCTTCATCTCTCTATATCTGTGAGTGTCCGACCCATTACTTCCTATCTATTACTGAAGAAAAATTATTGAACTGAAATCCGAAAGAGGTATGCATGTATTACAAGCATTGTATTGTGGATACGAAAGGCGCCGGATCACTATAAAGCACTCCATTTTTTCCGATATTAGTTGACTTCACTTCCACGGCCATGTTATCGGCAGATAAATTAGGAAATGAAAGTTCTGTATACATTCATGAAAAATATTCAGATGCTGATAGTGCCATGAGTAAAACTAAAAAATGAGATCTATATAACATAGATCCTGAATTTTATGACTTTTAAATCAAGGAATTTCAACGGGTACTATTTGGGCCATGTGATCGATAGATAAGATACAGCATGGGAGTTCTGTATATATTGACGAAAAATATTCATTTAAAATACAATAATTCGTCGTAAATATTTAATGTATTCATCTTTATAATAATTTCAAATCAGTAAAATCTAAACCGTGGAACTTCCACGGGAAGTGTTTAGTGTAATAGATAATGACAACCGGAATTCATAATATGACTTTAATTCGATATACAGATAATATTATAACAGCTGGGTTTTATTTATTTCCATCCTCCAGCTACAGAACAGGTCTTAACTTGTCTCAGCACATTTGTTGTGACGAGAATGCAACGTGACGTTCACATGGGTTAACATGCTGTCACTTCGTAGGGGACTATGAGCGGTCGAGCACCTAACACCTAGTACCATGTCGACTACCACTCCGCACTGCAGGATGAGGGCAGTGGGTCATCCACGTTACGTTCTTGCTTCGTTCTCAGGGCACTGAAGTCGTAATGCAAGAATTCTTCGTATGCTTAATTCAATACAAGCATCAACTCTGGTAGCATTCTAATCATTCATTGTCTAGTGACATAACGCATGTTTGTTGTCACGACCAGCACTTTTTTTCCCGGGCAGACTTATGAACATAGAAAAATATATTTTAAACACATGAGCGTACTTAGCTTCATGTCCGTTTATTCTGAGTACTATTTTCTGCAACAATTCTCCATCACTGATCCAGAGCTATGCTCGCGAAGAAATATTCTATTGCAGGATTTCATGAAAACATTTTGCAGAGGCCCCTCACTTTTTATTTCTTCAGAGGTAAAGTATTCATCATTCAATAATTGATATAATAATAATTGTCTGAAAATAATTGATAGAGACCTGTTTTGCTAGAATCTCACTTTATGCACAAAAGAAATTTCTGAATAAAGAGTTAATTGACAGTTTTTTGGTTACTTGGGCTTGACCACAACTGGCGCATGCCCCTCAAGAACAACTGAGTTTATGAAGAAATCAGCGTCAGTTTCACAAACACCCACAAACTGATAAACTTGCGAGCATTTTGCGTTTCGTTCGTAGCACAAGATATCAAATTACTTCTAAGAAAACGACGAAATAATTGAACTTCTTCGAAACTACTTTTCTACCAAAGGAGGTCATCAATTCCATGAGACTGTCGAGTAAAATATCACAGTGGCAACGATTTGTGCGCGAATTCGTCCCCCAAAATGTAGTAGTAAATTTTGGAAGCTCTGAAAAAATTGGAAGGTTTTCTTGCCCTTGATGAATAAAATTGAATGGAACGAAAACTCTGGTTTGATATTTGTTCAACTTACTACAGTTGAGTCACAAAGGAGCGGTTGAATAAATTACGAAGATGACGAGTGTTATTGAAGACAACTCGTATTCTCAGATCCACTAATGTTGAAAGCCAGTTCGTGGAAATTCACAATAACAAATTTTTTTACCGGTTTTACATTTTGCGAGGTGAGATGGGCTCTCAAATTTTTAATTTTGTTTGGAATTTCCACTGAAATTCGTCGTCCGAGCCGGTGAAATATATTGTGGGACTTTCATAAACAACAATCACCGACATGTGAGCTCGGCAATCATGAACAACAATCACCGACATGTGAGCTCGGCAATCATGAACAACAATCAGCAATACGTGAGCTGGATAACAATGCAGAGCAATCCCCGACATTTCTGTAGTACAATGATGAAAAAAAATAATTCACATGCGTATAGTTTTAGACTTTAGAATCAAACGACACAGCAGCAACAATCCTCTGTCTAAGACCCTCGCCCTCCGCCGCTGTGTTAAGATAGGCATACAAACAACAGGGTAGGCCTGAGTCGGCCTATGCTAGAGACGAATGCAAGCACATCCGAGCTCCTGGCCAACAAATGAAAGGGCCGAGAAGAGATAAAGCTGCCAAGGATCCTGCAATTGATCAACGCTGTTTTGAAGGCAAGCATGGAAGGCAAACACAGAAGCATGCAAGCAAGAAGTGCAACCGCTAGAGAAGTGAGAACAAAGTAAACCGAAGCGATGCTGAGATGCTAATTGTTTGAAGAGCGTTGAGGGTATATTTTTCCACGTAGAACTGTGTCAGTGATGTTATTATATTTTCGAGATATAATTTTCATATCACACTTGCCCAGCTTCATGCAGTGGGCACTCATAAAACGAAGAGTTACATACATAACGATCATAAAAGAACTTGGTCGTTGCCCCACTGGTTTCAAATAGAACGGTTTCTTTATTGCTTTTTGTGTAGACGAAAACATAAACTGAGACAACCTTTCATATTCAAATGAGGTTTGTAAGCCATCGAGAGGAAAATGTAGAAAGATAGTTTGAGTATCCTGCATGTACTACAAAGCTGACCTGCACAAGAGTATTTCAAAATTACCCCGGTAGTGAAGTGAAAAAATAGAATGAAAGATCATGGATAATGCACTCACAGGGCAATATGTACATCTGTAAGGTCTTGTACATATTACACGTTAATTAGCTCTTAAACATTCAGAGACTGTGACTAGCAAAGCTAACGTACAACTACTGTGACTAGCATAGCTAACGTACAACTACTGTGACTAGCATAGCTAACGTACAACTACTGTGACTAGCATAGCTAACGTACAACTACTGTGACTAGCATAGCTAACGTACAACTAATGAAGGCGATTGCTGTTATCAGCATTGCATTAAATATTCAGACTCTGAAGCCTGGCTGCCTCCTTAATCCCTCACTTTAAGTTTTACAAATTTCAAACATTCAAGTTCAAAATTTCACTCAGTTGCTCCATCAGATTAGAAAAGTGATTCTAATAAACCGTACAGTTTCTTTGAGTAATAGAATCTATATTTCCAGTCACGCGCAACACACACGCCTGTGTGTTGTGCGAGAGATTAGTGTGTCTGCTCTGTCTAAACTGTGCCCCACTGCTGCCGAACTCTGGCCACACCGTAGCAACTCATGGCGACCCTCGTAATCCAGCAAGCGACCCTCGTGATCCAGCAAGCGACCCTCGTGATCCAGCAAGCGACCCTCGTGATCCAGCAAGCGACCCTCGTGATCCAGCAAGCGACCCTCGTGATCCAGCAAGCGACCCTCGTAATCTCTCGCACAACACACGAGGGTCGCTTGCTGGATCACTAGGGTTGCCATGAGTTACTACGGTGTGGCCAGAGTTCAGCTGTAGTGGGGCACAGTTTAGACGTTGCAGACATAGTAACTAAAGTCACCAGTTTTAAATCGTAAGGGGTGTAAATAAAGGTATTTTAAACTTATAGTCATATGTTTTCCTCATAAAAAATAATATTGCATTTCAGATTCACCATCTTTCTTATTCTCATTGTCTACTGAGAATTGTAGTCAATTTCTCTTCCGATAAAGTAGCTGGATTGCATGCCCTTAAAGAACGATAAATCAGCCTCAAATACGAATTTATGTGAAAATCCTATCAATATTGAAGACGGTTTTTAAAGTGTACGATTTAGTGAGTCCCCATTCAAGGGATAAACGTCCAGAGTTGCTGTGGATGATTGCTGACCACAAGTGTGGACAACACAGACGATGGTAGCCACCGTAAGCAGACTAGTCACAATTTTCAAAGTATAGTTGATCGCAAAAACAAATTTAGGCAAAATACTGTAGTTGACTGTAGTTGAACTGATTTTCAGCCTCATGAATTTCTAGAAAATCAAAGCAGTTATCAAAATATTTCGATGTAAAGGCATATTGTATACAACTTTTTCAACTATTCTAATTAATTTGTCCATAAACATTCATCAGTCTCGAAAAAAATTCACTTGAAAGAATGATAAGAATTCTTAATGGGGCATCTCTTTTAATTAAAGTAAGTAAATACTTGGCGAAATTAAAACCATACCTTATTAAACAGAGGATATCGTTCAGTGCCTGCCCTAGACATTCTTTTGCAATTGTATTCACTATCACTTTTGTTTTTTAGAATTAGAAGTTAATATCGCTTTATAGACAACGTCTGAGATTTTCTAGCCGAATGAAAATGTTTCTGGGTGCCGTATGTGAAAATATTAAAGCATATAAAGGCATGGCTGACTCAGCAGCAGATGTTACGGAGTAACAACATGCTTGCATGTTGACATCACCGTCTCAACATTCCTGTACGTTCAGAAATAACGTCGAAGTTATCACAAGGTTGAAACATGCGATATTAAGGAAAGAGGAAAAAAGTTCTGAGAATCAATAATTTATTAAGATTGAAAGCTATTTATTAATCAATTTTAGCTACAAAGATGTGACAAAGCACTGTGCATACTAGGAGCACTCGTAGAAATTAGGCAAAACAAAAACAACAAATAGGGCGATAAAATATCGAAAAAGCGGAACATGATTATAGCATGGAAACAGGGACGTGGCTCTGATGACCTAAAGTACTTTTCATACAAAAAACAGGGTCTTTTTTCCTCCAAATGTGAAAACGAACTTGTATTAGGTGACTGATAAACTTGTATTAGATGACTGATAAACTTGCATTAGATGACTGATAAACTTGTATTAGGTGACTGATAAACTTGTATTAGATGACTGATAAACTTGCATTAGATGACTGATAAACTTGTATTAGATGACTGATAAATAGTTGAAGCCAAAATTTGATTGCTTGATTGCCTTCAGTGTCAAGCTCAGCAATGCAAGAATTTTCACAGTAAATGTTAAGTTACGACTAGACCACAGTACACAATGTACAGTGCACAGTACGCAGTACACAGTACACAGTGCACAGTACACACCCCACATACTCAGATGATGCTGTGTAGGACGGTCCTCTCGTTTGTCGTAGGTATTTCTTTAAAAGAACTACCCATCTTATTCAATATTTAACCGAGGGAAGTCCATGAACACTATTTCAATGACCGGCTGAAAATATTCAAAGGGTAAATTAGACACAGTGCAGCCTGTAATACAATTAACCTGGTGTAGACTATCGACTTGATATGATTTTCTTTGTATTTCACTTAATTTCCGGTGCACTTACAAACTCTCAACTTACATCTTCATTTAATAATTTTTTCCTATTAAGCTATAAAGCTTGAACAAGTGAATTAAATTCTAAATTTTGCCGTATGGTTTGCTCTGCCTTAACTACTACGAAACATATAACAACAAAACAGAAATTTCTTAGGAATCATAAACTTGAAAATTGAACCGCGGTTGGGCTTCTCCAACTATCATCTTTCAACGAAAGGCAAGCAAACAAATTAACTTCAAACAAATAGGCAACGAAAAGTCCCACACATTGCTTTTCAAATCTATGATAGAAGAACATATGATCATCCTGGTGGTGAGAACACGAATTGACGGAGGTAACCCAAGAAATACAGGGTTAGATGTGATGAATACACTCTGGCTGGATATTTGACAACTGTATTTTCCTATTAGAATCAGGAGTCTGGTTCTGATAATGATATAGAAGGAAGTTTGATATCCTCAGTTGTGGAGGCACTATCATTTTTTTATGGCTTAAAAACTTATGGAATCATGTGTTTGGATGTTGATTCGTTTCATAGCGCAGAAACTACATGTCCAGCTTTTTTTAAGTCATAGTTTAGACGACAAACCTAATGAATAAAACTAGCTTACCTGTTTACTAAGACCAGAGTATAAATTTTGTAGGTAAAATCAGTACCTTGATGCAAAAAATAAATGTGAAACTGATCGTTGTATCCCCGGATCATGCGCTTGAATCTTAGCTCCAGCAGTGCTATGGCATCATCGTTTTGAATACCTGCCGTGGAAGTCAAGTCTTAACTACAGAAGGTCTTGCCAAAATACAGCAGCCAAATACCAGCGCATGCGGGAGTAAAGTCTTATTTCTCACTGTCATATATCTGGGTGACGACTTCATTTGTTTGGTCGTTATACCTGACACCAAGATAGCGGAAACTATCGTCTTTGCTGACGAAAGCATAACAGGTCTCGTCACCAGCGATCTGAGAGCAATCCAAGAAGATTGGCGGGCCATCAAACACGTTGTCTGCTGTTGTGTTGCTGAAGATTTCATAATTTCTTTCATCGTATTTGTTTGCCAAGTAAAAGTCGACCACATGAGTTGTATCTACCACAGTCAGGTCTAGATCTGTTGAGAAAGAGAAAGTGAAATGTACACTTGCATTCGAGTTTCTTCCTGAAATAAGTATTTTCGAGAGTTGCTTTTCATCATGAATATTTTACAAATTGAATAAAAATTAAAATATTATCTTCAACTGCAATTATCTTACTGAAGAATGCCTCGCTATTATAATTGTGGAATACATGCACGACAATCTAGTTCTGTGCAAGCAAGATAGCGCTTATATTATAGTAGTGGGCTATTTTTGGTTCCTTAATTTAAAAACTTTATGATAATTTTCAATGGCTTAGGTACGAATGAATATCGATAACAAAACGACTAAATTAAACAATACCTGCAGCTTCTAAACCATTTTAAAGTACACATATGCATCTGTAGGAAATAATTGTGAGTAAACTATGCATTCTTTAGGTTCAAAACCTGATATATTGTATTTAAATACTAGACTTCATAAGTGTATCTATAATATTAAAGCTCAGCAGTCGTCAACGAAAAAAACAAAGAATTTTCTTCCTTCTGCAGTTACTGAAGTAATTTCTTCGTTCCTTCTGAAGGCAACATGCTAGCTTTTTGTGTTGATAGAAAATTAATTTAATATAAAATATACTCTCAGTACAGTTTGAAGTGTTGGAAAGTATTTATTGCAAAGGAATTCAAAATTGAAGAACATAGCTTTCACACATAGTTGTTATATTTGCAGAAACAGTTTGCTATTTTTTAGAACTTTGGATTTTCTTCTTATGGAATAGCAAAGCTCAAATCTTAATGTGAGTTCTTGTTTTCTATGAACAAGTGGATGCAAAATTTTCAACATTTTCAAGTCACTTGTTTCATTTTATCTTGCTTTAGTTGAATTTTATTTGTAGATTTAATTCGTGCAATGAGGCTTTTACCTACTTTAGTTACAAATTCAAATTTGTCTGATCATCATCCTTACAATGCAATGAAGCTTCAGGGGCATAATTCTAGACATTGAGCTGTCGTTTCTTATTCCTGAATTTCAATTCATGCTTTACTAGTGTAGGTAATACGTGAGACTGTCCATCAAATATGCACTAAATGAGGATTTTAATTCGAAGCTTTTGAAAATAATTCCAATATTTCATGTACTGTATTTGCCCTGATTGAAATAAGTATATGCTTTTCTTCCTCCTTGTTTACTACTAATATTTTAGGACAGTATTTTAATGAGTTTTACTCGGTGATTTTGACAAGGATTACAGAACATCAGCGAAATGATACCAGACAATGTACTTAGGTAATTTTAAAAGTTTTTTGGATGGATATAACAGCAAAACGAGGTAATGGATTATCTTACTAATGAACTCACGCTCGTTTGACTGCATAACTTTTGTTTAATCCGCTACGAAAATTTGAGATAAACCTGACGCTAATCATATTAAGAGCATTGTTAAAATATTACTAGAGAACCTGACACTTTGGCGTGCCAAGCTGCACATTTTCACAAAGTTACCTTGCATTGTGATTCTGTCGGAAGAAATGGATGAGTGCGTTGTGGAGTTCTGCTCGACCACCAGGAGGTTGTAGATGGAAGTTCCTTTGCACGCCGCTGCATTGCACACTGATTCTTCACACGGGACATAGCTGTCACTGGAGGAGTTGTTTATGAAAATCTGCAGAGTCGAGGTGTCGGGAATGGAAGTTGTGACCCGCACGGTGCAGTCGTCGTACAAGAGTCTTGTCTTCGTCCCCTCAGCTGTAAATTACACCGCAAACGTGAGATTCTAAATTCACAGTATTTGAATACAGGCAGAAGCAAATGATTCAAACTCAAATGACTTTTCTGTTTATTAAGGCTTACGAATCAGAGAAGTTAAAAAAGTAAGCGAAATACGTAGAGGTGGTAGATTCACCAGATTGTAATTTTTTTGGCTCTCCCCTCCTTTATCGAAATATAGGAGGAAATTCCAGAGTGCATAATAGAATTATTTTCGATTCGATATAAGAGAGAAAATGCTTCACTATAGTTGGAGAGTTGTAGTCGCTTACTCTTGTCGTCGACAGTGACAACGGCGAAGGTGGAGTCACAGACGAGGATAGAGAGGCCTGGATTGAAGGCGTCATCACTCTGGGTGCATAGCTCGCTGGGGTTCGAGTTCTCGAACAAGAAGCACGAGGAATTTGTGTTAGCGCTACAGCCCTCGACGCTGTAGCTTGTCAGTCCTGTTACTATGGTGGCGTTGGCTACGATAAGCCTTTCTATGCTTAGTTTTGAAGGTTGGACTGTAAGGAGAGGAAGATTAAAAGACTTTCATAGTACTTATAATTCAGGAGACGGAAGAGGCAATGATATGTACCTAATGCTGATCAACCAAGGGTACTTCTTACTACCATCGTACTTACATCACGAAAAATTAACACAGCTCGATGTGAACACGACGCTTAGTTATAGTAACAAGAGTTACCTTCCGTAGATAAATTCTTGAACAAACATAGATATAAAAGAAATTTGGAATCATGTAAAAAATCTAAGGAGAAGATAGAAAGATGAAGAAGCTAGCCACGAATAAAAGAGGACCTAAACCTTCACCATGAGTTGCAGTGAGTTTGGCTCCATGGAAACTTGTGGTTATTGCAAAAGAAAGAAGGGACTGTGGATGATCATCTTTCCCAAGGGCGTACATAAATTCAGACTATTGTATACTATGAGGAATGAGGCTATTGCATCTTTTTGTATAATTTGCATTGCAAAATGTGTCTAAAATATGGAAGGGTGAAAACAGTGAACTAGAAAAGTCGAATGGAATATCTGACAGGCTTAGTGAGGGACATGAGCTTCCTAGAATTCTCGTGGTGAACAAGTAACTTGAGTGTCCAACCACTGGAACATGCGTGGTCTCATGTCACAACATTTCACGGTCTATTTCAAGAAAGGTTAAGTCTAACTCTACATCCACTATAATTATTTGACGGACTAATTTGAAAGACTAATTTAAACAGTTAGAATCAATTAAAATTTTTCTCTTTTTTTACACGCAAGACTTCACAGACTGAATGGCTATCAAATTGTGATGCAAAAATTTGGTTTGAGAATTAAATGCATTCTGATGCAAGGAGTGTGAGTGAAGTTTATTTCCACTCATCAGCTGGAGTATTACTGCAGCATTATAGGCCTTCTGATGGGAACTGAAGTATTACTGCAGCATTATAGGCTGTCTGATGGGAACTGAAGTATTACTGCAGCATTATAGGCTGTCTGATGGGAACTGAAGTATTACTGCAGCATTATAGGCCGTCTGATGGGAACTGAAGTATTACTGCAGCATTATAGGCCGTCTGATGGGAACTGA
>VCRD01000070.1:349603-366061 GCA_006783055.1 Trinorchestia longiramus | reverse complement strand
AGGCCGTCTGATGGGAACTGAAGTATTACTGCAGCATTATAGGCTGTCTGATGGGAACTGAAGTATTACTGCAGCATTATAGGCTGTCTGATGGGAACTGAAGTATTACTGCAGCATTATAGGCTGTCTGATGGGAACATCATAGATAACGAGATGAGAGGACTTTTTGAACTTCAATTTGAGAGGTGTCTGATTCTTAGCGCCCTCTACATTATGTTGTGCATCATGCTATGCAATATACTGTACATTATGTTGTACATAATACTGTACATTATATTGTACATAATGTTTTATGTTATGCTATACATTATGTTGATAATGTTGTGCATTATATTGTCCATTACATTGTGCAGCATGCACAGCATAATGCACAACACTTACTGTTTCTGCTGAACAACAGACTTACTGTTCATGCGGAAGCTTGCAACGGCCATCACCTCCTCTGAGTTCACCAAGTACACTTGCTCAGTGGAGTAGCTGAAGGTGCTGGGATTCACAGTCACGTTTGCACAAAACAATCCATCGTCCAGCATCTGAGGAACGTCACTAAGCACTGAGACTTCCTCGTCGTCAGCATTGTTGTACGTCAGTACGAAGGGCAGGGAAAGCGTCTCAGTCGCGTTCGCTAACAGACACACTCGCAGTGATGCTTCTGTCTCCTGCAGCTCCATCCACTTGAAGGAGTGGTAGGAATGTGACACTTGGTTTTCCAGTAACTTCACTGCACAAACACGTGGATTGAGGTGGTCAGTGCTGGAAGATTTCGCAGTCACAGAATTGTGCAAGAATCAAGCGCTGCAGTTAAGTATTTTAGGGTTGAGCGAGCCTGTAAGAAAATTGAACTGCTTATTGATGCCAATTTATGAGGGTCATCTGTTAATATCAGTAAGCCAGCAGTGAAGTAATAGAAAAATGGTTTAATAAATTTAAATAAATAATAAAAGAGTTTTAGTGCTGTGGGGCTGTGAGTTGAGCGTAGAGATTCATTGCTAGGCAATGACTCACTTGTATGCAATGACTCACTTCTAGGCAATGACTCACTTCGAGGCAATGACACTTCTAGGCAATGACTCACTTCGAGGCAATGACTCACTTCGAGGCAATGACTAACTTCTAGGCAATGACTCACTTCTAGGTATAACTCACTTCTAGGCAATGACTCACTTCTAGGCAATGACTCACGATACTTCGCATTTCAGGGCCCACCGGCATCAACATTTTGTTTCATTTTCATCTACATTCTGCAAAATGCATTAATGTTACTGAACATGAGCAAACAGTGGCAAATTTCGGTCCGTAGATGAGAACGGAAACATGACTGGTTGGGAACAGCTGCTGGGTTCAAAGTAATGGTAGACTTGACATTGTGTAAAATGAGGCACACGTAATCTAGACAAGGAACGCAAAGCTGAAGCTTTTTATTAAGACAAATTCTTTAAGAACATTTGTGTTCGCATCATGGAACACATTGACGCTCTAAAGCTGATAGGACTCGTTCAGCTAAGCCTCAATATATGTATTTAATTCCCTGGCTGCAATACTGAAGCTAATCCCAGTCTGTGGGTGAAGCCAATTGAAAAAAAATCAGGCAGGATGCAGATCCAGCCGAATCCCTACGTGGCAGACAGAACTGAAGGATATATTCTCAATAGCATCATGTGATAAAATAGCTTTAACAAAATTACCCTTCACAGTTACGATACCTTCTTCTCTT
This sequence comes from Trinorchestia longiramus, assembly GCA_006783055.1. NCBI lineage: Eukaryota > Metazoa > Arthropoda > Malacostraca > Amphipoda > Talitridae > Trinorchestia > Trinorchestia longiramus. Next base: position 364,347 of record VCRD01000070.1, on the reverse strand, counting down.
AAAATATTGACTTTAGGTCACTGATATCCTTTCATCCTCGGTAAAATCATTTTGATTTTAGTGAAAATTAATGGACAGTTTCCAGCTGCTTAAATAAACAATAACTTCATATATTTCTTTTAGAGTTCTGTTGCTACTGCATCACGACGAGCTTGATGGTGTCAAAACAATAGTAGGTCTATCCTTGACAGTGAAAACAATAGTAGGTCTATCCTTGACAGTGAAAACAATAGTAGGTCTATCCTTGACAGTGAAAACAATAGTAGGTCTATCCTTGACAGTAGTTCACACATATTACAGCTCACTCTGTTATGGGAAAAAAGCAAGTTTTGGCTCACATCTAAGTCATACAAAATTCATTCCTTCTTCAAGTCGAGCAAGATCTGTAGACAGCTGCAAAGCGAGACGGGCTCAAAGATCAATTTCATTGACATTTATTACAACCGAAAAACGAATTGACATCTTGCCTACCATTTTACTTACTATCGTGCGTACAATTTGCCACCTATAACGCCTCCCATTTTATCACATGTCTTGTTTAATTTTGCCCACTTACATGCCGGATAACTGATGTTGGAACGATAAGATAAACTAGCTGGCCGCACGCAAGAATTTGGTGCTGCTGTATGAGTTTGGTCGAAAACAACTTATCTCTAACTTGCTGTAGCTCTGAAAACTACGTCATAAGATTGCCTTGGCTCTAGTATTAATGAATGAACTAGTGAATGCTACGATCTTCTTTTCGGCATCATTATCATTGTTACACTTCTACGGTGAAATTAATTTATTAAAATTCCGTGCGACACATCAGTTCAAAAAGAATATAATCAAGTACAACACGACTTCGTTCTAAGTTTCGTACGAAGAAATTTGAAAGATTTCTTGGCTAAGGAAAGAATCATGTTGTATTGAACATAAATTTTTAACCAAGGTTTTCTTTAGACCTAATAATGTGATGGACTCAAATTTGCTCATTACAAAATTTAAATTCACAAAGCTCTCTCGTGCTACGGTCACTGTTATGTTGCCTAATAAGTTTTTACGTATTCTTGCAAAGTGACATTAAATAATTTTGATATTGCTTCTTGAATTCTTATCCCTGTTGAAGCTCTATAAAACTAAAAGATGAGCATTGAAGACTTATAATAAAGAAAGTTCTTTTACTTTTTCACCTTTTCATGATTTTGGAGGGAGTTGTCTTGTCGGTGACAATGCTTAAAACGTCGAACGTCTTTCTCCTTATCCTTACTTCCCAGATTTCGGACTCGTGTTAGTAAAGTTCTTATGTTCATCACTTACATTTTTTAACTCCTCTAGAGAAAGGAGAGATGAAAAGGAATTAGACTGGAGATAAGAGACACTTTTATCTGAGAAGAGCCTAATTAGCTTACCTAGCAAAGTCCAAAGTCACTCGTACCTACTGCTTCTTCCTGCGACCTGTGTATGCTTGTGGTGTGTGTACGTGACTGAAGTGTGTGTGCGTGATTAAGATGCACGCACTTGACTAATACCTTAATCAATCTCAGATGGCATGGGACCGGATAGTAAGTCAAGAATGAACCAAATGGCTCGTTCCTGTTTCCATATTATTTTATTGTTCTTCATAAGATTCCCCAGCCCTGTTCACTTCAAAATCATATCAACTTTGAGTTTAGGAAGCCACTGCTAGTTTTGATGTCATCTCGGCTTTCTTGTTTAGTGAGAAGTGAAATTACTTGAAAAAAGTTACGAATATGTAAATAACAACCATTTTTTACAAACGATTAGAATTTATTGAGATGATAGTAACATACCCAGCAAAGCACAGGCTCCTACATAATGTCATAAGATGAAGGTGGTGTTAGTTATTAGGTCTAATATTCCTGTGTAATGTCAGCGCGATCTCGAGTGCGAATGAACTAAGAAGCCATTATGTGCACAAGTATTAACAATACTTATTTCTACTGACTAATACTTAATAATACTTTTAAATTATAGAGTCATAAGTTTTATTTTTTTTCTAATATAATGATAACAATAATAATGAAAATAATGATAATAATATTAAAAATACAATTATTGTAATATCTGTGACCTACAGTACACAAGTACCATATCTTTTATAGTAACCGGCGTCGTTTTTGCTATAGTTGTTTTCCCATCAATGCATTTTGATTGATAAGGCTGAAACAGTTTTGATTACCCTTTAGAGAAGTTGACCAGTAATGTGACTGTTCCACAACACACATAAGAAATGATCACAAAACATTGAGAGACACTCACCTGCAATACTGTCATGACCTCCCAGCACGGAGGTAATTGTACACCAGTGCAGCAACAGCAGAGTCGTCACTTTCAACATCCTGATCACACTTCACAGTTTCCTTTCTTGTCTCGAGATGAATTTTGGGCAGTAATCTCCAGTGAAATACTTGCAAGTGAATTACCTTCGGGAGAAACACCGTAGATTTTATTTAAAATTTTCAATGAAAACCTCGCGAATTGAAAACTTTACTTCCTCCATCAGCCTAACTCATCTAGACTTCCATATTTTTGGTCCATTGTTGTAATGGAGAGCGAATATCAAAAATTTTAAGATCACTCAAAGACCAATCAGTAAATAAACGTGTAAATTCTGTTAATGGTTGAATTCTTGAAATACAAACTCTGATACTCTGTCAAAGATATCACTACATAATAATACATTGTTGCTTGCTTGGTTGGTCCGTCTCTCTGTCAAGCTCTCAACAATTAAGAAAGGAGAAAATTTGTCTACTGAATAACAAGATAAGATACTAAAAATTTAATTCCTGAATTACGATGGCAAACATAGTTTCTGGAATATATGCTCGAAAATCAAAATACTGGATGCTGAAATAATCTTTATCTTATGCGAAGTATTGACTTCTGAATGGAACGGGTATACATGTATTGTGAGCATTGTATTGTGGATACCAAAGGCACATCCTTCAATGTGGAAACTCCTTCGCAAAGCCTGCGTCTACTGGCAAATCAAACGAAAAAATTCAGTAAAAAATGCGTGAATTTTACACATGTGGGTCTATTAGTTTATTAATAAAAGACGTATTGTTTTCATTCAATTTATACTCTTCAAAAAGGAGAGCGTACTCCCACAAATTGAAACAACTGAAAAGAGGGAAGAAAGCAGCGGTATGAAGTTCTGAAATATCATTTAAAATGAAGGACTACATGCAGACGAAGGGAAGCTGCTCACCTGTTGGCTGTGTGGTCAGTACTGAATAATCAGCAACTGCTCACAGGTGATGGTGTTGCTCTAAACAATTTTCATTATCATATTTTTTGTGATAGAGCTGATAAGAGTTTTTTTGCTCTTGTACAAACTTGACTTAGTGACTGAGTTTAGTGTCTTCAGTAAGTCTGTCATCAACTCTATAAAATAAAAGCCGTTACATATTCATGTACATAATACATGTGTGTTCGGTGTCATGCAGCATTTAGAATATTTGAAACTTAGTATCATGCAAAATGAATTATTTTGCGGTTATTTGTGACTCAAAAATGTAATTTTTTAAAACAGTATATTTTTTACATTGTATCAGTGCGTTTATTTCAAGTATTGTATCGTGGATACCGAAGGTACTGGATTATTATAAAATACGTATTTTCTTTCATTATTAGGCGTCTTCCCATTCAATATGAAAACTTTTTTCGAGAGACAGCGTCGACTGGCAAATGAAAAAAGAGAATACCAAGACGCTTATCTCATGAACAAAATTCGTTAAAAAACACGGGAATTATTTCACATGCGCGTCTATCAGTTAGATAAAAAACTGGTCATGCACGCGCTAGTCTCTGATCTAAGAAGTACTCAGTCAAGTGTTGCTTTGCATTTCTTATATCTCATAAAAAATCACACTCACGTCTCATTTTATTCATTATTTTTCTATTTTTTGTAAAATATCCTAAAGTCTACAGACCCACGTTTTCTACATACATGATAGACAATGTATCTCCATATCTCTCTCTCTCTCTCTCTCTCGAACAAACAAATGCCTAATAATTATCGTCCAATCAGTCTAACATCTGTCGTCAGCAAAACATTAGAAAGACTATTTAAAGTCCGTATAACAAAGCATCTTAATAACCAAAACCTCATTACTGACATCCATCGCAGATTCAAGGGAAAACGTAGCTGCCTCACAAACCTCCTTGACTTCTTAAAGGACACACGGTATATTCATGAAAAATTTTCAGATTCTGATGGTACCACGGTTAAAACTGAAAAATGTATTTATTTCATAGATCATTAATTTTGTCACTTAAAATCAAAGAATTTTCACAGGTACTATCTGGGCCATGTTATCGGTGGATAGGATACAGAATGGAAGTCCTCAATATATTAATGCAAAGTATTAATTTAAAACACAATAATTCATCGCAAATGCTTGATGCATTTATTTTTAAAATAATTTCAAATTAATCGGATCTAAATCGTAGAATTTCCACGGGAACTGGCTGGTTTTCAATTACTGTCAAATTTGGACGCCAGAGTTCATTCTACTTCCAATAGATGAATTGAAGGAGCGTATACAAGACGCAAGTACAGTATACATAAAGTATTTATGCAAGGTCCTGGAGTCCAGAGAATATGTTTTATTAAATTACTAGTGTACCCGTGCCATCAAAAATGATGGCAAATCTCGTGTATAATAAACATTTAGAATACAGTATTTTTGAGCCGCAAGAGAAGTAATTATAGCCATTCGTGTCATATCCTAGATGCAGAAATTCAGCATTACTGAAAGCAATTGCGAGCTTGTGTATGTATATTGTAATATGCAATACCCCGCCGAACTCGGTATCCACAATACGCACTCGAGCATATAAGGCTCTGGATCTCTCTAATTTTTTTGAAAGTGACTTATTATAGTGCACTTGTACAGCGAAAATGAGTCTATTAATTTACTAAAGAACTGAAACAAGACTGCCAATGCTAATTTCTTCCTATCTATTCGCAAGAGCGTGACACGATACATATAAATAAATGAACAAATATATAAATAAATAAATATATAAACACACGACAGTCGTTCTTTGTATTAGACTAGTGTACCCAACTGTCAAAAATGACGGCAGAGATTTTGTGAAAATACCTGTGCCATCAAAAATGATGGCAAATACTGTTGGAAAGATATTAAATAAAATTACATTTGAGAACCCAATGCAATATATTTAGTTGTATATATATATATATATATATATATATATATATATATATATATATATATATATATATATGTATATATATATATATATTCAGAAAGGACGAATGTTCTAATGGAGTATTTCTTTAATGACAACATTCCTAGTGACAACTAAGACGCTTAGTTTTTTATTGCTGCAATTGACTCTGCAATTCGTGTCATATTCAGGCACAATGTACCAGAATCATAGGGCAATACCCCGCCAAACTCGGTATCCACGATACGGACTCGAGTATATAAGGCTCTAGATCTCTCTAATTTTTTTGAAAGTGACACGAAACATATAAATAAATAAAGAAATATATATATATATATATATATATACATATACATAAATATATAAATAAGTAAAAACCAGTATACAAACAAACGACGGTCATTCTTAGTATTAGATTAGAAGATTAGATAATTGGTATTAATTGAAAGTTAGGAAGCATAAAAAATGGGGAAAGCGTACATCCATGAACAGGCTTTTTAAACCTGGCATGATGATATAAGAGAACTTGAAAGAGCTTTGTGAAGCAGATCTACAGTGAGGGAGACTTGTGATTCCAACTCTTGGCAAGATTTCATAATCAGCGACTCTCTGTAAAGTGCCTCAGATGTGTCATTGTACGGAGGTATAAGCTTGATTTTTATGGCTTAATACGAATAAACTAACAATCAAACTTCATTTCTTATATAATGCACAGTACATACATATATTCTTATTGGCTTTTCAATTCTTAATGTTAAGATCATAAAGACTAGTGATGATGCCCCCAGCAACTGTTTCCGTCACGTCATCATGCTTCTCGTCCTCATCATGACCACGTCATCATGCTTCTCGTCCTCATCATGACCACGTCATCATGCTTCTCGTCCTCATCATGACCACGTCATCATGCTTCTCGTCCTCATCATGACCACGTCATCATGCTTCTCGTCCTCATCATGACCACGTCATCATGCTTCTCGTCCTCATCACGACAATTAAGAAGCTGAGAAATAGCTGCTAAAAAGCTCACCTCACGCTTCCCTAAAGCTCAAGGGACGCTGAAGCAAAATTAAGTCATGTATTTCAATGTACATTACAGTCTTATGGTCTGGAATCTTTAAATTATTAACTGTAGGAAGAACAAAAAAATTACAGCCTCAGAGACCGTGCGGGCTGGTGAAACCCAGCCATTTTGTCCTTATTTATAATCTTTCATGAACGCATGATTTTTAGTTTCCGATGTTACTGATGTTTTTGTAATGAATACTATCAATTTGAACGATCCAAGTAAAAAATTAATCTTTCTTCAAAACAGACTTCGTAGATCCGATGTTCTTTCTAGGGTTGAATGGAATGGAGTGCGAGTAGCTTGATGTTTCGTATCAATTGAAGAATGTTATCGTAAAGTTCAAATTGTACGAGTTGTATGTTAAATAAGAACAGGCGTAGACAACAATTCTACCCATGCTGCAGAAATCTCGATTATTCATTCATAGTTTGCATGTTGCTTTAATTATCATCAAAACGAAATTAAAATGATGTCATTTAGAATCGTTTACAAAACAGTTGTTTCAGTTTAAGTGCTAAATGTTTCATTCTTGAACAGGACGGCGATAATACAATAAACAATGACGACTGGAGATTTCATTTCCTACACAAAATTCAGGTTGAGTTCTTGACAGATTCATGTCTTATCTGAAAAAGTGTTCAAATATTTTAAGTCTGCGTGACAACTTTATCTTGACATGATGGAGCTTCTTACCTGTGTAGGCCAGCTGATTATCAATGACTTAGTGAGACAGTTCGTTCAAAGTTTTCTTGTATTCATGATTTCTTGCACCAGAAACACACATGAAATCTGTAAAAATATCAGGCATGGAGCTTTCAGTGAAAATAATGAACAGATTGATTTGTAATTTTAAATGAAGGTTACAAAATTCACGAGAACTTCTTTACACGTGGCTATGATATGCGTCATCGTGTCACCAGAGCAAAGGTAGTTCTAAACTACCTCAAGGTCAAATATTACATGTATATGAATACTCGGAAAAAGTCGGAGCGGACAAAAAATACGCGATCAAAATATTATTCTGTGACCTGAGGGACATCTGTTCGAATGTTCAAAACACGATATGTTTCTGCAACAATATGAATTTTTATGCTCAGAAATCCATGTTTCCAATCTTATCATCAAAAAATATTCATGATCTCCCTTCCGGCAACTTTTAACTGAAGTTTTAAATTGAAGTTTCATGTTCAAGAATGATATTGAAAAAGGTGGAAGTTTTAGTCTTATCTTACGGTGGGAGCTGTAAAGGAAACCATCGAAGTTACGGGCAGAAGTTGAGGCGTAGACGAGCGCTGGCAACCGCCATCTCTCTGAACACTTCGTGTGGATGATGGGTGTGATCCGGTGTTAGCTCTGCAGTATTCCCTTAACATAGTGTCTTAACACTGAGATGCTTTCATACTTCTACTGTTAGACACTGTACCGCAGCTCCCACATACTGTACCGCAGCTCCCATACACTGTACTGCAGTTCCCATACACTGTACTGCACCTTTCATACACTGTAATGCAGCTCCCATACACTGTACTGCACCTTTCATACACTGTACTGCCGCTCCCATACACTGTACTGCACCTTTCATACACTGTACTGCAGCTCCCATACACTGTACTGCACCTTTCATACACTGTACTGCAGCTCCCATACACTGTACTGCAGCTCTCATACACTGTACTGCACCTTTCATACACTGTACTGCAGCTCTCATACACTGTACTGCAGCTCTCATACACTGTACTGCACCTTTCATACACTGTACTGCAGCTCCCATACACTGTACTGCACCTTTCATACACTGTACTGCAGCTCCCATACACTGTACTGCACCTTTCATACACTGTACTGCAGCTCCCATACACTGTACTACACCTTTCATACACTGTACTGTAGCTCTCATACACTGTACTGCAGCTCTTATACACTAAAATACCACTTCTATACATTAAACTACTGCCTCAGTATATTAGACTATTAGTTTGTTTAGACGCTGGACGCCGACACTCACCGCTGGCTGAACACATTAGTTGACGTGCTCACTGATTGCGTTCAGAGCTAAACTATGCATGATTTATTCAGTTTAGTTCTTAAACTGAGGCTCCATCAAACTAATTTCTAATACTGTAGTTCTGAGTTAGCAGATTAATCACTGAAAGGATAGAAAATAATTAATTCGAAAACTGACCTTGAACTTCTTACTTTAAGGACCTGAAAATTGACCAATGATTTTTTAAATTCACGACTAGAGGCTGGACACCAGACTTCACATGCACCATAAAAATTATTGTCTTCAAATACTGGACAACTTCCACAAGACTCTGAACCAACTTGGAGTTGAGTAACTCTGGTCTAAACTATTCTACGTAAACTGAACGACTCTGAACTGAACTAATCTGACCTGAAGAACTCTGACCTGAAGGACTCTGAACTGAAGGACTCTGAACTGAAGGACTCTGACCTGAAGGACTCTGAACTGAAGGACTCTGAACTGAAGGACTCTGAACTGGATGACTCTGACCAGAAGGACTCAGACCTGAAGGACTCTAACCTGAAGGACTCTGACCTGAAGGACTCTGAACTGAAGGACTGAACTGAAAGACTCTGAACTAAAGGACTCTGAACTGAAGGACTGTAGCCTGGACATTTATTATAATGAACCTGAACAATAGTTAATTGTTTTTCGATTTCAGGATGATTTTATAAGCATGCGTGTCAATTTCATTATTTAAGGGACATTTACTCGATACAGAGTTCATAAACAATAATAAAATTATTTACTTTATTAACTTTTTTATTCTTAGAAAAATTAATTCGTAATTGAACAGTATGAATAACAGCAATATTATTGAAAATAATGGACGACAGCAACGAAGGCTATGGCCGTGGCTCAAGCGTAAATGACAAAAATTCAGCCAGTAAATTTTGACCAACAAAAAATAACTTGATGAATGGGTTTACATTATTAGCTTGAAACACATCAATAGACGATGTTAGCAACGCAGAGGAGAAACAAAAATGTGTTTTTCGCCTTGACTGGAATCTACGGACAGTGAAATCGAGAACGCAATAAATCGCTTGAGAACCAATCGAACAGAGTCATTTTTCCTTCGTCTGATCTGTTTTGAGGCCTTCAGGAGCCTCTTTTCTTTACTTGAGCTGCGGACTGCAGAGCTGAGAGGAGGCAACTCTTCTCTGCAGATTAATGACTCTCAACATACATACATCGCTCGGCACGGCAGTCTTTATCGAATCTTATCGACTCGAGGGTGAGACATCTTTATCAGAAGCAGCCGCAGCCTCTATACCTGAATCATGTGGAAGACTTGGCCTGAAAAAGACACCTTGAGGGGCTATTTATATCAAAAGATATATGGAAATGGCTATTGCAACGGGGACCAGGAGACAAAGTTGCCCTTTCTTCCGATGATTACCCGGTGTCTTCCTTGAGAGACTAAAGATTTTCAAGGAAATGGCTTTGCTGTTAGGTCAACTGAAGCAAAAATGGATTGTAGTCGATTCTTGTCTTCCTAATAAAGAGCAGCCGGACATTTCTTTCTTCTTTGAGCTTAAATGGAGAACTTTTTAAGGGTTGCAAGGAACAGGAAATATTCTGAGTTAATGTCATAATGCAGGAGAACAGTAGCTTGCGTTACCACCTTAGTTCAGTAAAGCATAGGAGTATATGAATAAGGACGTAGTACGTGAGCTTCCTTGACGTAGAAAGTGGATAATTCTTTATACGGAGTAAGACAAAAAAGTTTAAGTACTTTAGAAAATGACGCGGTTCAATCACCCGTTCCCCACATACTCGTATGTCTACTGCACAATGTACGCATGAAATACCTGTGAGTAGTGCAATGTTCAATGCTCTGAACATCTTTTGATATTGTAGAAGCCAATAAAACTGGAATTATGTAATATTGTAACAGCTAAATAAATTTAGTACTCAAATAATTATGCACATTTTTTCTGAAAAATCTTCTAATTTTTCTCTCATTAATCATCAGGCTGTTCTGAGTAGAGTACAAGAAATATGTTGTTTGTTTACGAAGTGTGTACAGGAGTACATACAGTACCGTGTATGCAGGAGTACATATAGTGCTGTATATGCAGGAGTACATACAGTGCTGTGTATGCAGGAGTACATACAGTACCGTGTATGCAGGAGTACATACAGTACTATGTACTCCAGTACTGTGAGATTTCGTAGCGTACAGTGAGAGCACAATATCAAGTTCTTTTACATCACACTCATAACCATCATCATACCCATGACCATCATCACATTTCACACTTAGAATAGAATAGAATAGAATGAAGCTATAGGAACGAATCTTCGGGCGCATTCTTGGGTCGGATAATTACTTTGATAATTAATCGATTATTTACCCAAGTCCCATGCCGTATTTCTAGCCGCATCAACCATGTCGGCAGCGAGATTCGAACCCGGGTCTTTCCGCTCGCAAGCAGATTCGCTCACCAGTCGACCAAGCTGGTGATAGTCGAGGCACTACACTCATAACCATCATCATACCCATGACCATCATCACATTTCACACCACACTCATAACCATCATCACATTGCTCATCACTCTCAGGATCATCATAACAGGTAACGCATCCAGATGCTGGAAAGTTTTATAGAAAACTAAAAATATTACCGAAATAAAATGATTCCACCACACACAGACAAAATTTTTTTCCCCATGAAAATACTTGACCTCAATGAGGGAAAGAAAGTTAAGACAGCTGTCTTCAACATTAACCGCGTAATGTTGGCTTGATACACTTTATTCTTGTATGTTTTACCGACAAACATCCGTTACTCGTCGGTTGGAAGGAACAATGAAACACACGTCCCTTATCCCACTTACGAACTCAAAATTCCAGATTTGGTTATTGAAGCGTAGCTATATAATTCAGTATGCATCAAACTACAGCACATGCAAGCTCTCATACTTATCTGTACTTTAAAAACTCTGACTTATAGGCACAGAGGCAAGCGAGTCAGGCTGCATTCCCGCCGTTGTGGGATTCAGAACAGTTGTGCGGTGTGTCCAAACAAAGGAAGAAAGAAAGAAAGAAAAGTAACGAAACTTGTGAGATTTTCCGTTCTCGACGAGTTTTCCGATTTTCGATTCGCTCCTAATATAATTGAGAAATATTTAGACACAATTTTAAAGAGCACCTTCGATGGATGAGTCTACATCTTGAAATCAATAAAAATGATTTGTGCTGGACACCCAGGTTGAGGACCCACTTTTTATTCTTCAAGCTGACTGAAGTGAATCCGTATCCAGGCTACAAATGCCACATTCTTCAGAAAAGCGGAGACCTGAAGCAGAAATTTCGGCCAAATTGAGATGGACCGCAAGAGGCTGTCCGTCTCCTCCAGAATAAAGTTCGAGCCTCAGACGAAAATTTCGATAAAGTTATGGGATAGAAGGAAAGAGTAATATCTGTAAACACTTTAGAATATCGACAATATTGATCACCACAAAATATAATTGACTCTATTGTTCCTATGGAAATTCCACGGTTTAGATTTGACTAATTTGAAATTATTATAAAGACAAATGTATTAAAGATTTGAGCTGAATTATTGTGTTCTAAATGAATATTTTTCATGAATCGACATATACAGTATGTCTTACAAAAACCCGAACCCATGTGTCCCGTATTAGTAATACCATCATAAGAATACCATAAGCATTTAATTTCTAGGAAAATTATTCCTCAAAATTAATCTATAGAAAAGAGCATGCAATAAGTCGAATGATGGTATTACTGATACGGGAAAATAAATACTCGGTTTGGGTTTTTGTGGGACATGCGGTATAATAGACAATGTATCTCCATCTCTCTGTATCTGTGTGTATCCATCCCATTACTTCCTATCTATTACGGAAGAAAAATTATTGAACTGAAATCAGAACGGATATGCATGTATTACAAGCATTGTATTGTGGATACCAAAGGCACCGGATCACTATAAAATACTCAATTTTTTCTGTTGTTAGCTTTCTTCTCTTACATGACCATGTTATCGGTGGATAAGATACAGAATGGAACTTCTATATATACATATATTAATGAAAAATATTCATTCAAAGCGCCATAATTCGTCGTCAATCTGTAATACAGTAGTTTTTATAATAATTTAAAATCAGTAAAACCTAAACTGTGGAACTTCCACGGAAACTGTCTAATACAGGGTGGCGCATAAGTAACACACCCTTTTAAAAATTTAATAATAAATAAACTATGAAAGGTATAACGATGGGGATAATTGCAAACTATAGAGGAACTCTTAAAGTTTATTTAGATATCGTATCCTGTCTACAGATACCCAGTGTATATTGCGGTAATACTTTATTTATTATTAATTTTTTAAAAGGGTGCGTTACTTATGCGCCACCCTGTATATACAGAACTTTCATTCTGTATATAATTTGCCGATAACATGGCTGTGTAAGAGAAGGAAACTAAAATGGTGTATTTTATAATGGACCGGCGCCTTGGATATCCACAAAACGATGCCTATAATACACGTATAACCGTTTTGATTTCTGTTTAATGATTTTTCTTCTATAACAGATTGGAAGAAGTAAGACCCACGCATTGAGAGAGAGAGAGAGGGATAGAGATGGAGATACACTGCATATATACAGGGTATCCCCCAAATATGTATACATTTTAAAAGCTGTAGTTTGAATACTACTGGAGCTAGGAGGCAGGGACAGGTCTCATTCGAAAGAGCAAGACCTAAAGTTTGTATTTAGAATATGATGTCACTCACCTTATGTACACCTTATGAATACCAGTATTATTCAAACTACAGCCTTTTAAAAATGTAAATTTTTTTGGGACACCTTCTATAAGTAGATTCCTTTCCATATCTTCATCCTTCACCTTAAATTTTTCGTCCTTTGCATGAAGTGCAGGGGCGTTTATTCGGATCCGTCCGTCCGTCTGTCCGTGTGTCACACTCTTCTAATCGATAGCCTCGATAACAACAAGGATACAGCTTAAGAAATATAAGAAATAATTCTATTGCATTATTTTTCTGTGTCAATTCAATTTCCTTTCACTTGCATTGTGGTATCCAGAATACACAATCGGTTTATTATTACAAATAGAATTTTTTTTGGATATTTTTCTGTTGAAATTCATTATGATGCTTTGATATTTTTAATTGATAATGCGAAAATAAATGTTTTAAATTAGTTTGACCAGTAACCTGGCTCCCACTTAGTATAAGGCCAAAGATTTTGGAAATTGAGTTATTGTTTTCGGAATTGTGATTTTCTTGAAAAACTTCAAAGAGATAATAGAGGATATTTCAGAATAAATTCCGGCAAAAAAGGCCAACATGGATAGAAACGTGTCCAACCGTAAGAGAGAAGCAGCAAGACTTCGACTGCAAGAAAAACGTTGTTCGTCCGATAGAAAACTGATTCTCTTCCCAAGCCCAAAACTGATTCGTTTGGGAACAAATTATTAACGGGCATTGCACTAGTAACATTAAAATATATGCATTGTTCTAACCTTATCTAATACGAGTATGTTGTCACTGAAGAAGCTCAATCGAATGCATTTAAAAATATTTACTCCGGCTTATAAATTTTTGACAAACTTCATTATTATTGAACCCACATATTATTTTATTTATTACAGCTTCAGTTATAAAAAAAATCCATTTCCGATCGTTGTGTTAATTTTTAAATAACTAAAATAAGCAACGTATCGTTGATAAAAATGGCCGTATCAACGTATCGTTGATAAAAATGGCCATAGGCAGTGGTGTTATAGTCTATTTTGAAAAAATGTTGGGATTTCAAAGAAACATACAAAAATAGCATCAATCACACCACTATTCATGTTAGATATGAATACAATAGGAAGAAGAATTGAGTAAGTTTGTGGGGTAAGGCAGAATTGAGGATTTTTATGGAATTTATTCTCGATGTAAAAAGAAGGAGAAATTTAAAGAAATAATGTCAAAAGATGAGAGATGAGAGTACAGCATTGGAAATGATGTATGAGAGAAGACAATTGAATGAAAGAATCCTGACACTGGACCATAGAAATGTATCGGCAAAATAGTGATTAAGGAGAATGGTGAGCTATGCCCATGAATGAATGCTGCCACTTTGACTGGTAGAGTTCAATGGTACGAAGGGCATTCAGCCGCTGAGTACGGACGATTTTTGAAGGTGCGTGGTCAACTCAGAGCTATGCAGTGGCAGTAAACTTAGTAGTAGGCAGTGCATACATGCAAGCGGTTCTTTTCAGTGAGTACAGATTGAGATGACGCATGTTGAACTCAACTGTAATATTAATGCGCTGTTATTCGTATAGGCATCCTTTAGATAACTTACATACTTCCATCCAGCATCAATGCTAACGTGTGTGACCAAGGCACATATGTTTACATATATATATATATATATATGTATATATATATATATATATA